>SNQJ01S0016658.1:82794-97024 GCA_010110895.2 Picea sitchensis
GTTGAGTGACCAAAAGTGACCTACTTAGTTGTCTCCACCACTCCAAGCATAGCTCTCAATTCTAAAAATTTCTTTTCAGTGAAGGAATTGGTGAAGATGTCTGCAACCTACTACTCTATGGGGAAGTACTGCAGTGAAATGACTCTTGCATGGATCAACTCATGGATGTAATTCATGTGATGGACTTCCCATTTGCGAGAAGCGGCAATGGCCAAAACTAGTCAAATGGAGTCCATATTTGCAACAGGTGCAAATGTCTCTGTGTAGTCTATGGCATGTACCTTTCAGTACCCTTTTGCAACAAGTCAATATTTTTACTTGATGATCTCACAATCTGCAGCAATATTTGTTCGATATATCCATCGGCATCGAACAAGCTTTCTTCCTTTCGTAAGTGGAACCAAGTCCCATGTGTTGTTGTCCATAAGAGCAGAGTACTCTTCATCCATGGAAGCCTCCCAGAGTGGGTTTCCAGTAGCCTCAGAGTGTGACTTTGGATCTGAACCAAGTGACATATAGCAATGTATGGGAAGCAAAGGTTCTTGTGACACCCAAGTCTTGAGGAGCCCCAAAAAACTGTGATCTAGTCCTTCTTGTATCCACAGGATCACCGACTAGTTCACCCGCATCTTGCAGGGTTTTCTCTACCTAAGTTGGAAACTGAGTTGGAGCAGCCATGACCTGATCCTCATCCTCTATATCAGACCCAAAAGGATTCTCTGAAGTTCTCGAAGAATTTTCTGACTCCTCCTCATCAGTGACAACAAGTGGTTCCTCGACAGGGTCTTTTGAAAAATCATCCAGTGATTCTTCTTCAAACTTCACACTTCAAGTTAGAATGAACTTTTCAGTGTGAGAGTCCAGCAATATATATCATTTACACCTTCGGGATATACAAAAAATATGTATTCAACACTTTGAGGCTCCAAATCCTTCATCTTATCTATCGAAATGTGAGCCCATGCTCGTGAAACAAAAATACGAAAGTGTGACACTTTCGGTTTCTTACCGGTCCAATATTCAAAAGGAGTGGTACCTTTGAGTAATTTGTGAGAAACTCGGTTCTGAATGTATTCTTCACAATTAATAGCTTCATCCCATATCTTGGGAGCTAATTATTTCAATTGTAGCATACAATTGGCCATCTCTTTTAAGTACTGGGTTTTCCTCTCCGCAACACCGTTCTGTTGTGGTGTATATGGCACTGTGTGTTGTAGTTGTATACCTGCATCAATACAAATTTTATGCACATCTTTGTTGACATACTCCCCCCCATTATTATTACGGAGTATCTTAATCTTACACCTAGACTCATTCTCAGCAAGTGCTTTAAATTCTATAAGGCATTCAAATACTTCCAATTTTAATTTCAAAAAAAATACCCAAGTAAAGCGAGAGAAATAATCTATGAAGGTGAGTACATATCAAGACTTACTGATTGAAGGCTATGGGAATGGGCCTGTGATGTCACTGTGAATCATCCCAAGAGGTGAAGAATCTCTCTGTGCCTTCCCTTTGTCAAACTTTTTCTCTGGATGCTTGCCAAGAATGCATCCTTGACATACACTGCTTGTGAATTTAATAGCTGGCAATCCTTCTACCATGTTTTCCTTGCTGAGTTGATGCAAGTAATTATAGTTTATATGGCCAAATATTTCATGCCATAACCTGCTGATATCATTAGATTGTGACAGAAATACAGTGCTAATAGATTTAGGAACAAAGTGGGAGAAGAAATACAAATGAGAACTGTGATCTGCAATTCCATGTGCAAGCTGTGAGCCTGTGGAAATGTCGGTAATCATTGCGGACTACGGAGTGAACTCTACCTTTCTTCCAGAGCTGAAATGAGTGATCTGACATATCAAGAGAAGATTTGTGGACAGTGAGGGAACATGAAGCACATTTGTGAATCAGCCCCCTTCAAGATGAACAATTCCTTCTCCACACACCTTTGCGGGTGTGGCATCTCCCAAGTAAATTGGGGATCTGGTGCTTTCTTCGATGGAGGAAAATTCATCTTTTAATGCATCCATATGGTTCGATGCACCTGAATCAAGGATCCAAGATGATGGAGTGGATGTGACATCCATTAAAGCATGACCATCTCATTCTCTACCTCTCGTTCTGTTATCATCTTTCTTCTTTGCATTTTCGGGCACTGTGAGATTGTGTCGCTGCAATTGCTTAGCCATCTCGTCGATAGTATTCCTCGTGCAATTTTATTCAGGATGAAAAACTTTGGAACAGTAGCTGAAAAATTTTATTTCCTTCTTCTTCTTACCCTTAGGCTCAGAGGATTGTGCGGATCTCTCCTTCTTCAATTCAGGAAATTTACTCGTTCCTTTTTTCTTGTCTTTTCCACTGCTCTTTGGAGCATTAGTAGCTGCAAGTGCTTGGTTCTTGGAACACTTGATGGCACCCATTTGGACTAACTTATATTTATCTTGAGTCAATTTTGCAATGAAATCATTCAATGGAGACATTTTCCAATTTTCCTGAGTCAATTTAGATGCTTGAAAAGACGACACAAATATGGAATATCCAGGGCCTAATTTTGAGAGAATTGAAAGGATGAGTTGTTCTTCCTCTTTCGTGACTCCACATGCATTAAGTTCAATGAAGAGGGATTTGAACTTGGTGAATAATTATTTCAGGTTTCTGAAATGAATTGGACTTAGGGATATGAGTTCATTCTCCAGTTGATGCACTCTCATTGCATCCTACTTGCCGAATAGTCCTTCCAATGTGGTCCAGACCACATCGAGAGTAGTGGCTCTACTGACATGAAAGAGGATATCTCTAGAAATTGATAAGCATATCATCCCAATTGCTTCATCTAATTTATTGAAATACTTTATCTTCTCCACTGCAGCAGTCAGTTCTTTCTCCGTTCCCATTGTTACTCGGTAAAGCCCTTTGCTTAGGAGGAGTAGAGAGATCTTTGTCTTCCATTCGAAATAATTGAAAGGATTTATAATGAGTTTTGTGGACTGAGAGAGATTCTCCATTGCTGCTTTATGCACCTCCCAATGATCTATACCTGCAAATAAAACTGTGTACAATCCACTAGATTCAATCTAGCTCTGATACCATGTAGAATTTCTGCAGAAACCCCAATAGATCTAGAATTCTAGTTAAATTGAACAAAAACAATTTGTTGATATTCAAGAGATGAGAGAAAGTTTTTTCTCCATAAATAAGATAATTATATTAATAAAAAATGAATATACATGAGAAACCATCCTCAAAAAGAAGAGAGGAGGTGAATATATAGAATTTCCAACATAGAAATTCTAGTCAAAAAAAGCTAGAAATAGCTAAAATAGGTGTCATAAGCTAAGGGAGACCACATAGTTCGACCTAGACCACTAAAGATACATGTCACACACTCATTAATGTCCACAAGATTCAAGTGATGCGCATTATCTCACTTAAGCTCACTTAATTGACAAGAGAAGCAGTTCCAACTCACTTAACTGACTCGAAATAGTAGTTACTAATAATAGTAACGGAAAAAATAATTAATTAAGGAATAAATCTCTCACTCAAAGAGGAGGTGTGCATTCCCCAATAATAGATGAGTTTTTGCATGGGGGAGTTGGAATAAATCATGAATAAATCAAGAAAATCGAGAATAAATCGAGAAAATCAAGAACTAGGAATTGAGTCTTAATCTAAAATTAGCAGTTTTCCCTAAAATCTAGGGATGAGGCGCCCTTCTTCTCTATGTGGCCAAATTAGGTGAAATAAAGTGTAAATGAATGTATTAACCAATATCTAGGAGTATAAGCTAGGTATAAACTAATGTAAGTTAGGGTTATGCCCCAACATTGTTAACCCCTTGATGCCTACATGAGTCAAATACAAAATCTCTAAACCATATACACTTATCTCATAATAGTAAATCAATGTATCCTCTAAGTAATAGTTGGAAATATATATTGTTCATGACTGTCAACATCTATAATCAAGACATCAAATAAATTGATTAGTATGCATTATACATGTACTAATAGGATGTTTCCAATCCCATTGGTCCATCATCATAGCCATAAGCAAAATCATAATTGCATCCATAATCAACTACCATAGTTCATTCACACATTGAGAATAAATGACATAAATGTGCCAATAACATGATTATAGATACATATGAAAAATAAATGAGCCATAATCCATTACTATGTGGTGAGATCATGAAAAAAATACAAATCGAAAATAAATGTTATCATGCCCATCATGAAATATAAACATATTGAAGTTGTTAAAAGCATGGAATTGGTGCCTTTACCTCCCAATCTTAACATGCCCTATACCTATCTTGTAGAAATATATTGAGCCCCACTTATGTTTAAGTTATGACAAAGAGCAAAGAGGGACTCAAATGACAAAAGATTAGGTAAATATGGATTAGAATCATAGTGATTGGTTCACATGGGGACTCATATTCACATTTTGCAAAACTTTAGGGCATAAATCAAAACATTTGTGGCTACAAGATCATTCATAGAAAGGGAGATCAACATATAATAAAAGGGGAATAATTGTTGGGTGTTATGTTTGGATAATATAGAAGAGTTGATGGTTGATTGGAGGTTGTATCAGTTACTAGGAAAAAATTTCCTAAGAGAAATCATGTAAGGCATCTGGTTTTTACTATAATCTAAGTATTTTGGGTTAGACTCAGTGAGAAATGGTGCCTAATGGTGATCCTAGTTCCCTTTTGGTCTCATATGATAGCTTGGGGGTGGAATCTACAATAGATTTCTACAATGAGGTGGTGAATTACTCCTTTACAACTAATTTGGTGGACACAATCATGAGAAAGATAATTTCTTATCTTTATTTGTATGTGGGTTATCTCTATTTTGTATTTATGTCATTTAATTTCCTTGAGATGTATTACTTATGTGATTTATGTTAAAGGAATGGTGTGAAATGATGGGAGTTCTATGTATAAGAATTCTTGAGAATCTAGGTTGGATTTTCTATTAGGATTTCTATTTATCAATGCATTCTTCCTTCATATTACATATGAAATATGTTATATGACTATTAGAGGAATTTTTTTCCATATTTTAGGCACTACTCTAGGTTCTTTTTGCGTCGACTATTTATCCCCAAATAGAGCATGTTGACACCCTAAGTCAGCGCTAAAGTTGACGTAAATTGCATCAACTTTAGCGTCGACTGGTGGCTCAACCAAAAAAATAATAAAATTCTATGGGCATGGCAAGAAAAACTCATTTTCAAAAGACGAGTGCGACCAAAGAAAGGGTTGGGGATTTACTGAGGTCCTTAGGTCGAACAAAGTATTTATTTGTGGTATACACATCATTCCACATCAAAAAGGCCACAGAATCAAGTTGTGGGTTGTCTTGAAGACTGCAACAATAGCTACAGATGCATGTAAGACTCCATCCCTCAGCAAGGGACTCCAACTAGATGGAAACAATATTCAATATCCAACGAGCTGCTAAATCAAAGATCACCATAGTAGGAAGTTCCATTTCCACAATTTTCAAGTAACAAAATTATCAACTTTCACAACTTTTAGATTTGGACTTCGTGATCTATAAATGTCCTCATATTTTATGGTCTAATATATTGCAAGATTAGCATAAAGAAAGCATGGGAGATTTATATTAACCCTATTATTAGACATGGCCACCACAAACCTTCTTAGGACTCAATTGAGAAGGCATCTCTGCTCTCACAATCACTATCTTCTTTGGAATAATCTGAACACTTTTGTTGATGCTTGAATCTGTTAGGATCGAAATGGAAACCTCACGAGGATACAAATCCCCTTGTGTTTTTATAGAGGTGTTACTCCTTTGTTAGAAGTCCATCGTGATAATCAAAATAAAGTAAAAATATATATAAAAAAGAAAATGTTCTATTTTATTTTAATAAAATTTCCTGAGAGTGGACTAGGAACCACACACATTTACATATTTAAAGAAAATAAAAAAAATTCCTCACATCTAGCATAGTAGGGCTAAAGATTTATGATCACATAAAAAGTAAAATAAAATGATCTGCATGCATAAGAGAACTTTTACAGAGTGATACATGGGAATCTCAAATAAATATAATGATAGATCAACCTCAAATTCTTTATATTCATAAAACTGGGTTACAAAGTACAGTCAAGATTGTTCCCAAAATATCTCTCTTGGAATTTCTAAAAAATATATAGTTTAGTACATATTCTCTGAAATTTAAATGTGTTTGTCATAATGACTAGGATTGGGGCTCCTGAAGAACATAAAGAAAATATATATAAGAATTAAGTTTGTAGAAGGAAGAAAGTGGGAGGTGGAAGACAACAAGACCTGGAAAGAAGAAAAAGGAAATTATCAGTCTTCGGTTAAACATTTCTATTTAAAGAGGTGGAGTAACTAAATGAATAAATCAATAAATATAGAAGGGTGTGATCCGTATGAACTTACTATGATGGTATCTCACCTTGTTAATTGCTTTCTGATGTCCTTCTATGGCTTTCATCGATAGTTACAGGAACTGTCTCAACTGCCTTTTTCTCTTCATCGGTAAGTTTGTCGACATCCTTTTTAAACCACTCCTCGATGTAGCTTCGCATTGGTGCCACATTGATTTCATGCCAGATTTTATATTGAAAATATCACCCTCCAAGTCTCTTAGATCAATGGAAATATTCCACAAAGCTTCTTCAATATCTTGATTTTTCATTGAATAGTCCACTAGCCAGTTCTCCACATCATCTTCACTATACTCAAGAATGCCATAGAATTTTTCAAATGATAACCCTTTAAAGATCTCAACTTGTTCGTCAAAGACTTGCTTGGTTAGGAACAACGAGTTGAGAATTAATTTAGGGTCTTAGACCTCATTGGTGCTCCCGGCTAGGTCTATCTAAGTCAGCCTTTTGAATAATTGTTCTCTTCTAGTTATGGCTTGGCTACATGCCTGGATAATAATATTCAAGTTCATAACATTTTCCTTCCAGCATGCGTTTAGTTGTTTTATCCGATTTGGAGAAGGGATAAAAATTAATTCTCTGTAATTAATTCCATTCTTTTCTGAATGTTCTTCTCCACATAGCCCCTGGATAATGTGAGCAGGCTTGCATATCCTTTCAATTTTGTTGCAGGTGTGGTAGGCCTGATCATTTATAAAGGACTAGCAAATACTGGAAGAGGAATTAAAGCTTCTTCCAATTTTTTGACTCTTTCCTTTAATTTGCCATTCTCTGCTTCAAGACCTTCAATAGAATCGTCTAGAGCATCTCCAGTTTCTCGATGAAATTGGGAAATTTGGGAAGGATGCATGTTCTATAGGTTAATCACTGAAAGATATTTCCCCACTTTTATTCTTTACATCTCTTTTTTCAATAATTAAATTTGTGGACTCACTGTCAAAAACAACGCTCTGAAATACAAAAGCCTCTTCCTCATCGAAGGTCTCACTCTCAATTATTTCCATTAGAGAATTATGGTGAGTCATTTTATGTCACTGGTCAACATTGGGGAACACTCTTTTGATTTCAATCTCGAGTTCCATATCCTCAAGGGAGAGGTCGTGGATGTCTCCTTCGCCTCAAGGTCCCTCCTCTTCTTGCAATGTTTCTTTTCTTTTCTTCCTCAAGGGAATTTTATGAGAACATTTAATTTTTCCCAATGGATATTTCTTATCTCCTCCTCTACCTGAAGAACTATGGGTCACTTTCTTAATTTGGTGGGCCATATGAGCACTTCTTTGAGATGTTGTACTCTTTGGAGTGACAGTTGGGGATTGGCCACTTTTCTCTCTGGGACCTTTTCCTTTCTGTTTATATGACTCGTTTGTGCTGAGTATTGTTTCTAGGTTGCTAGTGTCATGGGCAAGAGTGCCTGAGTCATTATCTTCATCTTCATTCTTAATAACATTAATAAAATAATTGTTGAAGCCAATTTCCAGTGTATGTTCTACAAAAATTCCGCTAGGGTCGAAACCTTTTACTCTTTCAACATATCTCAAATTCAGGTCATGGAAATGGCCTGCAAATTCATCAATCTTGTTCATATTTCTGAATATGAAGTCCCCAACTTTCCAAGGCAGAGGTATGAATTGCGTTTTTATCCTTTCATGGAAAAAATGCAACCAGTAGTTGTACTACCTTGCTATTTCAGTAACAAACATTTTTTCAGATATGTGGCATGGAAGGAAGGAAGGAATTTCCTTGGAACCAAAAATCCTTATGACGTTGTAATTATCCATTTTTTCCAGTGTCCCCTTCCTATCCAGGAACTTACTCACCTATTCAGACATCCGAGGAGCGACCTTTCCAAAAAGAAAGTCTTTAAAGACTGAGACAAAATCATTAAAATCTTCATAAAAATGTTTGGAGGATTTGTGCCTCCATAACGTTTGATACCAGAAGGTTACCGGGTCGAATTCACAGTTTACCTTCTTACACACAGATAATCTCAAAAAATGACAACAATGTGCTCTCGCGGAAACCAAATAACATGACATAAAGAACTTTTTCTCCTTCTTGTATTGCGACAATTGGGAAGAGATTTCAATGGAAATCAACTTGCCCTAGTCGAAGATGGCATGTTCCTTGATCGTAAAGTAGAAAATGTAAAGAATCATGCGGGAGATGTTGGTTGTATTTTCTTGTCCTGTTATCCTCATGAAAATCCAAGAAATTTCCTGGAAAGGATTTTTGAATGAGATGACTTGCAGTCTCGTGATTTCCTTGGGGATGGCTGTTGGGTTCTCGAGGAACTCGAGTAAGAGGTCCAACCAATTTCCATGCTTCTTTAATAATTCTCTGTAGTCTTCTCCCTTGAAGGTAAGTGTTGGCTCAGGAAGCCTCGACATCTTATGAAATAACTAAGGCAACAAAGAGACAGGGTAATGATCCCACAATTGAATGATCTATTGGCTTGGAAGTTATCTCTTTGAGCACTAGGTGACTAACTCCTTAAATTCAAAGACTTATGGGACACAACTTGCATGTGCAATTCTAGACGTCCAGATTACTTCCTTATGGGCAGAAGGGGATGAGTACTAAGAAAAATCTCTGGACAACTGAAAGCTCTCGTTCTCACACTTGAAAATGTTCAATGTATCTCCATAGAATTGTTGTCGATTTGCTGCCATAAGTTGATGAAAATGTTCCTTTGCTTCAGATAATGTTTAAAATGAACGCTTGAGAGAGATAATATAATCCTCTGTAAATACTAGTTTAATGTGTTTTAATAGGAGACATCCTTGATCCCTTCACTTATTAATGACAATCTGCACGATGAATTGTTAGCATTGAAATCATACTAAATTTGCATTGGGAAGAGCGCAAAGGTGGCGGCGGTGGACGAGAGTAAAATAGGATTTGAGACTTTTGTGATCCCGAGAACCCATGGACCCGCGACTGCAGAAGGCTCAAAATTGGCTAAGTATAGGATAGCCTGGAGGTCGGATGGAATCATAGTAAGAGAAATGAGACTTGGAAGTTTGAGGAGTCCCGGGGTCAAAATGTAGATCGCAGAAATTTTGGATGTAAAATGTATGTCATGGAACATAAGGTATGAGAGTTCAACCTCGCCAACCTGGGAGCCCGCGATCGCAAAATTGGTGAAGTATAGAATAGTGTAGTGGTCGGTCGGACTGATGATGTGAGGGTATGGATGGAGATGAGGATCCACAAGTTTTCCAACCTGGGAACTCACGATTCTGAAAAACGACTAAGTATAGAACAAGAAAGGGAAAGTAGAATGGAAAAAAGAAAAAGGGAAAAACGGCTAAGTATAGAAGAGGGAAAAGAAAGGGAGAAAAGAATTCGGGAAAATAGAAAAGGGGAGGGAAATTTCGAAAGCGGGAAATGATCTCAACAACAGGCTCTAATTGTGGGATGATAACCCCCTGTGGGTTGTCAAGAATCCAAAATCTCTTGTGACCAAGTGCCTCCGCCCATTGGGCTATGGAGTCAGATTTAGAATATACAAATTGAACAAAAATAAAATTATGTATAATGAAAATGAAAAAGTATTAGGGGAAGAAACCTTTCAAATGTTTCATGTTGACAGGAAGCATTAACCTTTTTTCTTTCATGTCTTGGAGCATATAGGACTTAAATCCTAATATCTTCTTGATGACATATGGTCTAATCTAGAGTGCTTCAAACTTCTCATGCATGTACGGATTCTCCTTGGCCTTGTTCCAAAGTAACACCTCCTCTCCCTTCTGGAAGTTATTCATATTTTTTCTTTAATCAAAATATCTCTTGATGCTCTGCTGCCTCTAGGAAGTTCAATTCAGGGCTCTTCTTAGTTCCTCTTCCAACTTCAGCAACTGATTGATTCTCTTCTGGATGGGTGAACTATCTTCTGTATCATCAGTATTAACCATAGAGATCGATGCATTTTGCTCAAGGATAATTAGCATTTTTTCCTCTTTCCCATAAACCAATAGATATGGAAACATCCATGTGCTATCCTTCAAGGTTTTTCTACTTTCCCATAATGCTTTCGTCAACTTCAGATGCCAATTCCTCTGGTTTCTATCAACGGTTTTCTTTAGTATCTGCACAAGTGTTTTGTTTGTGGATTTAGCACAGCCATTTCCTTGTGGGTAATAATTTGATGATTGACCCATGATGATTCCTTATTGTCCACAAAACTCCGTGAACTTTGACCCAATGAAGATCGAACCATTATCTGTGATAAATTTATCAGGGACACAAAATCTCGACAGAATGTTGTCTTTGAGGAATTTAATCAGTTCTTCAGCATCAACCTTCTTTAGAGCCACCACTTCCGGCCATTTCATGAAATAATCGGTAGTTGTCATAATGTATACATTCCCCTTGCTAGATTTTGGATTAATCATCCCAACAACATCAAGTCCCCATTGGGAAAATGGTTGTTCTACCACAATCAGCTGCAAAGGCATCACAACTTTATTCATTTTTCCTGAAAATTGTTGGCATGACAAACATTTCCTTATTGTGACATACGAATATTTGAAGATTGATGGCCAGTAAAATCTTGCTCTAATTATTTTGTGGGTGGTTGCAGTAGGGGAAAAGTGCCCACCACATATTCCCTCATGGAATTCTCTGATTAGTTCTTGGGCTTTATTTTCATCGATGCATCTCAGCAGTATACCATCAAAATTTCTTCTGAATAGTATGTCACCAATAAACATGTATTGGTTCATGTTCATCTTCAATGTCATTCGTTCCTTGGGATTCATTGTGACAGGAAATAGCCTGGACCTTAATTAGAATATAATATCTCTGTACTATTCTAAATCAACTAATGGTTCTCCAACTGAGATTGAAATCATCCCATCGACTGAGTCCCCATTCACGATGATCTTGCATAAACCTTGTCCCTTGATTTCATTTAAAGGTTTAATCTCAATGTCATATTCTTGAATTTTTGTCAACCAGTTAGCCCATTTTCCTTCTCTCAACTGTTGATTTAGAAGTATCTTCACCAATTATGAGGGCCAAAATCTATAATATGGGAGTTTAATATATACATCCAAAAGTGTGCCACTTCTTTTACAAGAGTTAAGGCTTGCTTCTCGAGTTCTGAATACTTCAGCTCATAGTCGTGTAGGGTTTTGCTCATAAAAATTATTGGGAGTTATTCTCCTTTGCTATTTTTCTGGGTGAGTAAAAATGCAACAATTGTCTCTATAGAAAATGAATAGATGATGAAATCTCTTTGAAAGTCAGGAATAATGAGGACATCAAAAGTGGTGATTTCTCCCTTGATATTTTTGAACTCCTCTTGAGTATTTGTTTTCCATTCGAACCTATGGTCCTTTTTTTAGTAACAAATTGATCGACTTTATGATGCTTGCGTAATCAGGAATAAATCTTCACACAAAATTGATTTTCCCGAAAAATGACTAGACTCCCTTCTTGGATGTCGGGGAGTTGAGCTCTTTTATTTATTTAACTCTTTCTGGGTCTATGTAAATCCCTTCCTTGCATACAATATGGTCCAACAACTTTCCTTGAGTGACAGCAAACAAGCACTTCTTTGGATTCAGAGAAACGCCGTATAATCAACATCTTTCAAAAACCTTTCTTAAATGATGGATATGATCCTCCCTTTTTTTGGAATGCACTGTTAAGTAATCTTGATAGTATGCCATAAATTTTCCTATCAACTCGCTGAACATGTGATCCATGGTCCTTTAGAATGTGGCTCCAACATTCTTCAAACCGAAGGGAATTCTAGCATATGCATATGTCTCCGATGGTGTGATAAATGTTGTCTTTCCTCTATCTTCCTCAGCCATGAAGACCTGGTTATATCTAGAGAAACCATCCAACATGGACATGCAGGCCGATCCAGTAACTTGTTGTAGAAGAAACTCCATGTTTGCAAAGGAAAATTGTATTTTATGATTTCCTTGTTAAGATATCTGAAGCCAACACACATCCAGATTTCCCCATTATTTTTCCTTGAAATCACTAGATTTGAAAGCCAGTATGAATGTCTAATGGGATAAATTATCCCTACCTACTTCAACTTCTCCAATTCGATTTTTACTAGAGATTTCATCTTAGGATTCATCATCCTTATTTTTTGTTTCACTAGTTTTGCTTCTTCCCTCAAAGGAATGATATGTTGGAATATTGTTTTACCACATTCTTTCAAATCATCATAGGTCCAAGTGAATACATCAATATATTCTTTTAATAAAGCAACATATTGATCAACCTCTTCAGTGACATATTTCGGGGATTTGTTCGTTCCAATATTGACTTTTCTCATCTCTTGCACCTTTCGAACCAAAAATTCTTCAAGGATATTCTTGGCATGATCATCTCTTGTAAACAAAGACTCATATTATATACAGTCTTTTGGGATGATAGACAAGCTATCATATTCTTCATCATCATCATTTAACAAAAAAAAATCCAATTGTTCATCGTTCTCAAATACTTGTAAGTATTCAACATTATCAAGCATGGATGGTCAAAAATCTCTTTCTACCTGGAAATACATTTTTCTTTGGACATCATCTGGGTTTGATAATGAGGCCTCCAAGTCTAGTGAATTGGCCTTGTGATTCTTGTCCCTTGGAATGAAAGCAATGTTGAAGGAGCTGAAAGATTCCATTAGTTCATTAACTCTTTTGAAATACATCTTGAGTCTTTCCTTTTTTATTTTGTACCTTTGGGTAACCTAATTGATGACCAGCTCTGAGTCCCCAGTCACAACGAGGTGTTGTACTTTCATTTCCTATGCAAGGATCATCCCCTGGATCAGAGCTTCATATTCTGCCTTGTTATTTGTGAAAGAAAACTCTATCCTCACAGCATGGGGATGCACAGTCTTATTTGGACTCAAAAGAACAATTCCAACTTCGTTCCCAGATTTAGAATAGACTCCATTGAATGAAATCCTCTAGTAGCCTTCAAACAAACAATCTTGGTTCCCTGCACCTTGAAATTTCACTAGGATTGTGTTGTGCTCCATGTCTAGGATAACATAACTTATGATCCCGACATCTATATAATATTCCATCAATTCATTGTCCTTCTTCTTGAAAGAGAATGGGTTTCTAGGTTCATGGGTTACTTTAATCATCACTCCCTCTTTGCCTGTTATCATCATACAACTTCCATAGTTCATTATATATCCATCGGTCATGGATGTCCAATATCTCCCCAGCACAACTCCATAGGCTGGGGGAAGGTCTACCACAATAATATTGAAAACTGTAATGACATGGGGGGTTGTTGTAATCCAAGCATAAAAATCTTTGATTTCTCCATATGTTGGCACTTTTATAGAGTCAATTTCATATATGCTCCCCCTGGTTTCATAATACTTAGTGCAACTCATGCCTAATTCCTCCATGATAGAAAATGACATTATATTATTTTCCGTGCTAGTGTCAACTAAATAGTTATGTAATGCAACATCATGATTTTCAATTAAAATGTAGAAAGGCGTAATTTTACCTCTCAGTTTGTTAGTTGACGGGCTCTGGCTATGTTTTGGACTGGTAACGATAGCTTCATCTCTTTCTGATGGATCATCCAACAACTTCAATATGTTTTGTCTTTGCTAAGGAATCTTCACCACTTTCATAAAGGGCAGAGTTTGTTATAACCCTAAAATGCACCATACAGGTTTACCTGGCATCAGGCCAACTCATGCCTCTTCCTAGCCAAAGACATGCTGAGTATTTCCTCAAAAAACCACTTAAAACAAACAACCCGCGCCCT
>SNQJ01S0016658.1:97034-119261 GCA_010110895.2 Picea sitchensis
GTGAAGAAAGGGGTTTCAGATTCGGGTAGAAGGTCAAAAGTTAAGTCTTGAGGGTCATGATCTGCGTATAAGCTTAGAGCCCTAGCTTATTAGTCCGTAGGGTAGAATACCCCACAACAGAGTTATCCTCAATTTAATTAGGTCCTCCATGACATTATACTTCATTTGAGTGGAGCTTTATGTCATGTGTTTCCTTTAGGTTCCATCTGTCACTTTTTCATTCGACACTTTTTTCATTTGTTTTTTCTTTTTCTTTTTCTTTTGGTTTTTCCTTGGTAGAGTCACCTTTATTCTTTGGTCTATTTACAAACCCTCTTGTCTAGGCGACATTTTCTTGTGAGTTAGGATCATTGTTGCCTTCTCCAAATATATACATGGACGTCTCACATCTATCCACTTGCATTGTTTCATAGATTTCATTGAGTATGTAATAAATTTCTTGCTCAATTAATTGCTCGTCATAGACATCATCTAGAACAACCATGTTTGGAGTGGGCTATCTGGGAACCCTTGGTCTCTGTGGGTCATCTATATTCTCGAACCTGACTCTGTTTTTGGGGGGAGGGTTTCTCCTTTTCTCGAGAATCGACATTCTTGGGTTTGGCATGTAATTATCTCCCCTTCTCAGTCTGGTTATCTCATTTTGTATCTGTTTGATGGTTCTATTCATCTGTGAAATTTATATTCTTTGCTTTGTTTCCTACGCCACTGTAGGATCAACCTTTACATCAGGTATGGTTCCTTGAAAAAATCATCCTCCCGTCATTTGATTATGAGCCGCTCAAGGTTTGAATTCTTTGTTCTTTATTGATCTAGAAGCTCCTTGATTATCAATATTTAATCCCCCCATATGCCTTTGTACTATTCCCAGTATAATGTTTGGGTCAGCACCCATTTCAATCATAATTAATTCCATATCAGTGGTTTTAGTCATTACCTCCTCCAAAGTATCCATTTGGGATGTTCTGATGGAATACTTTACATTGGGGGGAATTGTATTCTTATAACAACTGAGAATGACTGGGTCATTTGGTGTTTTGTCTTCTGTAATTATACTCAAGGTCTTATTGAACTTGAGGTTAAAATCTCGTATCCTTTTGTTCTTCCTCAACCCAATCTGGGTGAAGTCTGTGAGGAGGGTACGGTAAGTAATTGGAGGGGAAAACATGGTTAGGAACATAGCTTCGAGGTCGTTAAATGAGCGAATGGATCTACTGGGAAATGTTGTATACCATTCATAAGCTCTTTCTGATAAGGTTTTCAAAAACAACCTTACCATGACGTCGTCATATTCAACTCAATGAAAGTCACAAACATCAAGAAATAAGTGCATATGCCTCTTTGAATCAATTGCTTTGTCTCCAAAAAATCCCTTTAAGGTGCCCTTAGGGAGAAAAGGGAGCTCATGTTTCTCACCTATAAAATCAAGAGGGGAGTCTCTTACCCTCCTTCTATTTCCAAACCCTGGGATTCCTTGATTTCTTGCGGCATATCTTCCACCTCCTTGTCTCTCCTCATGATGCTCATCTCGTGGTTGTTCGTCTCTCACTGTCATTTCTAAGGAGGCTTCGGGACTAGAATTTTCACTTATAAGGATAGAGAGTTACTTACTTTTACTTCTGGTAATGGGTCCCTTGTATTCATCCAGCTTCAATCTTGACCTTGTTCTTGTGTTGTTCTAGCTATCCTTTGATTTCTTCGATCTTGTCATTCTTCTCTCCTCTGTCTTCGAAGAATTTCTCTTTCTTGTTCTTGGACTAAGATCTGCCAGGACCTTTCTAACTCTTCTTGAGTCTGGTTTTTCACTATTACCATATTATACAACTGGTGTAAAATTCTTCGTTGATTATTGAGTCCAATTTCTAAATGGGGATTTTCATCCTGGGGTAAAGTCATATATTCTTTCCCAAAAGTTGGGCCAGGTTCTGAATTTTCAGTTCATGTCCCCAATATGGTCGCCAAAAATGTTGATGCTTGAATCCGTTAGGATCGAAACAACAACCTCAAGAGGATACAAATCCCCCTGCATTTTTATAGAGGTGGTACTCCTCTGTTATGATTTTTATGGGACTCAAGATCTTCATAATGCGATACTTTTATAGAAGTCCATCGTGATAATCAAAAGAAAGTAAAAATATATATAAAAAAAAATGTTTTATTTTCTTTTAAGAAAATTTCCGGGGGGTGGACCATGAACCGCACACATTTACATATTTAAAGAAAATAAAAAAAAATTCCTCACATCCATCATAGTAGGGCTAAAGATTTTTGATCACATAAAAAAGTAAAATAAAATTATTTGCATGCATAAGATAACTTTGACAAAGTGATACATGGGAAGCTAAAATAAATATAACGATAGATCAACCTCAAATACTTTATATTCATAAAACTGGGTTACAAAGTACAGTTGAGATTATTCCCAAAATAGCTCTCTTCGAATTTCTAAAAAATATATAGTTCAGTACATATTCTCCAAAATTTAAATGTGTTTGTCATAATGACTAGGATTGGGGCTCCCACAGACCATAAATAAAATATATATAAGAATGAAGTTTGTAGAAGGAAGAAAGTGGGCAGTTGAAGACAACAAGACCTGGCAAGAAGAAAAAGGAAATTATCGGTCTTCAATTAAACCTTTCTATTTAAAGAGGTGGAGTAACTAGATGAAGAACTCAATAAAGATAGAAGGGTGTGATCATTATGAACTTACTATGATGGTATCTCCCCTTGTTACTTTCTTGTTGATTTCCTTTTATGGCTTTCATCGATGGTTACAGGAACTATATCAAATGCCTTTTTCCCTTCATCGGTAAGTCTGTCGACATCCTTTTTAAACCACTCCTCGATGTAGCTTGTCATTGGTGCCACATTGATTTTGTGACAGATTTTTATATTGAAAATATTTCCCTCCAAGTCCCTTATATCAATGGAAATACTCCGCAAATCTTCTTCAAAATCTTGATTTTTCATAGAATAGTCCACTAGCCAATTCTCCACGTCATCTTCACTATACTCAAGAATTTCGTAGAATTTTTCAAATAATAACCCTTTAAATATCTCAACTTGTTCGTCAAAGGCTTGCCTGGTTAGGAACAATGAGTTGAGAATCAATTTAGGGTCTTGGACCTCATTGGTGCTCCCATATAGGTCTATCTCAGTCAGCCTTTTGAATAATTATTCTCTTTTATTTATGGCTTGGCTACATGCTCTAATAATAATATTCAAGTTCTTAACCTTTTCCTTCCAGCATGCGTTTAGTTGTTTTATCCGATTCATATAAGGGATATCCTCCTCTCTTCTGCTCAACTATGTCATATTGGTAACCTTAAAACCAAAAGGTACAACCACGTCGAGGTAAAAACCTTTTTCATGTTTCAAATATGCCTGCAAATATTCATGGAAGGCATGTGCCCTCATTCCAAAAGAGACCATGTTATTTGACATCCCCCAAGCATCTATAATTAATTCCATTATTTTCTTAATGTTCTTCTCCACATAGCCCCTGGATGATGTGAGCAGGCTTGCAAATCCTTTCAATTTTGATGCAGGTGTGGTAGGCCCAAACATTACTAAAGGACTAGCAAATACTAGAAGAGGAATTAAATATTCTTCCAATTCTTTGACTCTTTCCTTTAATTCGGCGTTCTCTGCTTCAATACCTCCAATAGAATCATCTAGAGCATCTCCAGTTGCTCAGTGAAATTGGGAAATTTGGGAAGGCTGCATGTTCCATAGGTTAATCTTTGAACTAGATTTCCCCTTTTTATTCTTTACATCTCTTTTTTCAATAATTAAATTTTTGGACTCGCTGTAAAAAATAATGCTCTGAAATACAAAATACTTAATCCCTTTCTATTAATCGTCTATGGAGGAAATTCGGCACTTCGGAGTTTCGACGCTTTGGCGTTGAATGCCTCTCTGTTGTCTAATCACAATACCTTTTGGGGTCCCTAACACTGGAAGTCCCGTAAGCTTTCCATGTGGTTACAGCCTTCGGGCCTTTCAGTATCTCTATAATACTACAACCTAAATCCTCCGGAGTCTCGAAGTCCCAGACTCCCGGAGTTCCGGTCACCTCACCAACTAATTTTTCTAGGCAGGTGCATACCATGGGCTAACACATAGAAGGGCCAGGGGTGACACATTCCCTCATTAGGGTGACACGTGTCACATTGCAATGAGTCTATAGGGTATGTGATACGCACAAATCTAGGTGACACATGGCACGTCAAACTTGGTTCCACGTTACCCTGGGTGATGTCACTATGCCACATCACTCCATATTGACTGTCTTTCATGCCCCTAAATCTCGCGGCCAAGGTATGTCTATGTAACCCATGGATCAATGGCCTCCGCCACTTCGTGGCTTCAGCATTCGGGGTTTTCATGGTGTAAATTTCTCCTTTCTCCCGAAGTTGGTCAATGTCGAGCTAAACGCGGTCTAGATATTATGCATAGGAAGAGTCCCGAAGAATCCTTGAATCAATGTCTCTCGTCATTATAGGATCTGGAGCTTATCGACTCACCACACCTCAAATCCACTGGAGTTCCTAGTGTCTAGACTAAAGGATCTATTGCCACGTGTCCCTTGTATATCTATGGCTATGAGGGATCATAAAGGATCCTTAGATCCATGGTCCACATTACTTCGTGACTCTAGCCTTTGGTATTTTTGCGATGCAAGATCCTCTTTTCTCCCAGAGTTAGTCAATGTCAGGTTGACCATGGCTTAGATATGATGGTTAGGAATAGTCCCAAAGGATCCCTAGATCTACGATCCTGGTCACTTCACGGCTCCGACCTTTGGGGGTTTTGGCTTTACTTCCACTCCATTTTTCCGAAGAAGGACTTCACTGAAGTACCATGTATGGGTCCCACCTCCTGAATGATCAAATGGTAGACGAGGCTCCTTACAATCTTCCCAAATCTACGACTCTCCTTTACTTCGTAACTTCAGCATTGAGAGAATTTGATGCTATATCATATCCATTCTCCTGGAGTGGAACTTCGCTGAAGTCATATTAGTGTAGATCCAGCGGCTAAGGGAATCCTCAAACATTCTTGATTGGTGGATCACGTTACTTTTTGATGGGGATTTGGATCTTGGTTTAGTCGGTAAGACAAATTCATCTAACCACTAGGGTAATCGTCCATTGTCGGTCAAATTGTTGGTAACCAAAGCTTTCGGTTAACTTCGACCAGTCTATGACTAGTAGGGTCGACAATACTCCAAAGTCCCAGACTTCTAGAGCTCTGAAATTAGAAGGAATTAGCTCCCTTAGGCTTAGCCCAAGGTTCCTAGGTGTTGGTCATATGGGTATTTCCAAATGAATCTCATTCGCTCGTCTCCCAAATAAAAGGATCTTCCCTTTCAAGACTTAAATCTCACTATCCTTCCTGAGCTTCATCATGAAATTGTTAAGGACTTGGGCATGATATCCCAGTTGCACAGCAAGGAGTTTGAAGGAGAATCCTCTTCAGATGGCAGGGCCAGATTGATGCCATACTTTATATCTCGACTGTCCTATCGGTTTATGTCCCAAGATACCTCAAAGGCAAGTTGGGCATATAGATGATCAATCAGAAGCATAAGTTCTCAAGAAGATAAATACATACACATAACTTGATCACTCAATATAGATATCATTCTTAGATGTATAAATACAAGCACTCATTCATTATTCTGTTTCAAAGAACAAAGTATGAAAACACTTATCAGAACCAGAAGATGTGATGTGACTACTGAAAGGGGTGCTCATTTCCACCCAACCATAGGCTCATTCACTCCTAATAGATTTACCACTGGCCACCCCCAAGCTAGACCACAATGCTATGAGATAGAATCCTTTCTTCCGGCTCAACGATAGTTAGGGATGGAGGTTACTCTCCTCCTCCCGTAGAATCTTGTCAACGGGTTCTCACTATACCAAGCAAGGAGTTATGCCTGAGTACTTCCTCAGTCACTCACCAGCCTCATTCATCAGCTTGTATCATAACCCTGCTAGCCACTTCCTGTAATCAAAATATGCTCATTCCTTAGTTCTTCCTCGAACTCGAGAGCTTATTCTCTCGTCTCTTCTCTCTTCGCAGGTCTTCCTGTGCCCACCACACCTTCCTTTATTTCATTTCTCAACAATATAAAGTGTGTCCCTAATTCGCAGTCCATGGTCAGGTATGAAAGCCTTGCAGATGGGAACTCTGCCCCATCCCCTCATTAACTCTTGAGGAGGTCTTCCCACCTACCAGCCTGACTTTAATTCATTCTTGGGTTAGAGGGTTGTTCTGAACCTAAGAGATTAAATCCAGTAAGATACTAGTTTGGTGGGGATTATCTCAACCATTTCTGGCTCCCCCAATCATCTCTTTCATAGCATCTGTGGTCTCTCTTGGAAAACCCCCCTTTCAGAGTTTATGCAACACTTATCCACTTTCCATTAATAACAACAATTACATGCATTAACCTTTTATACAAAGGTTCATCAAATCAAACATTCACACATATCAAGTTCACCATAGTCTCTTGACCAATACAGTTATATTTACAAATTGGGGGAAAAAGAGTGTTACAATTCCCTCCCCCTTAAAGTAACATCGTCCTCGATGTTCTATATGTTAACATTCTCTGTATATACATAAATAAGAAAAAACAGATATGCATGTCTCATGGAATACTCCATTTCCCACATAGCCTCATTTGGGCCAAAGTGTTTCCACTGCACCTTGACCTGTGCAATGGTTTGGTTCCTAAGTGAGGTTTCCCTCCTGTCTAGTATGCATTGAGGTTCTAGCAGGAATTCTCCCTCCGGGTCCACCTAAATCACAAACCATTCAATTATATGATTAGAATCATGTACATATTTCGTCAACAATGAAACATGGAAAACATTATGTGCCTTCACTGTGAAAGGGACCGCTAGCCTATAGGCTATAGTTCCCACTCTATCTAATATTTAAAAGGGTCCACAATATCGGGGTGCCATCTTGGCACAAGCTTCCATTCTCAAGGAAATCTTCCTGGGCCTAACTCTAAGATATACATGGTCTCTTGTCTTGAACTCTCTAGGAGTCCTCTTTCTGTCGACGTAACTCTTATGTATCCTAAGCAGTTTTCAAATTTTAATTTATCTGAATCACTTGTTGTTCCATTTCTTTCATCACATTGGGTCTGATTCTAATTCTATCCACTGGATTACTCTAGATGATTGGAATATTGCTTTCTCTACCATAGAGTTCTTCAAAAGGGCTCATCTTCAAACACTCTTGATAACCATTGTTGTAAGCAAATTCTACCAATGGTAGGTATTCTTCCCACTTCTTAGGCGGATGCATTACATACATCCTTAACATGTCTTCTAATACTTGGTTTACTCTTTCTATCTGTCCATCAATTTGAGGGTGATAGGTTGTGTTAAACAACAATTTAGTCTCAAAACCAGCCATTAAAGATTTCCAAAATCTTGAAGTAAACTTTGTGTCTCTATAAGACATAATCTCCCTATACATGCCATGTAGTCTGAATATCTCCTTCATGAATATGTTGGAAATATCTATTGCCTTGCAAGTTGACTTGATGGGAATGAAGTGAGAAGACTTGTTCAATTTTTCCACCACTACCATGATGGCATCATTCTTCTTGGACAACTTTGGTAATCCTGTGATGAAATCCATGGAAATGATTTCCCATTTCCATTCAAGAATTGGTAGAGGTTGTAGAAACCCTATTGGGTGTCGATGTTTAACCTTAACTTGTTAGCATTCCATACACTTAAATAGATAGTTAGTTATGTCCTTTTTCAATCCAAGCCAATAGAATTGTTTCCTAGTGGTCGTGATCACTTTATGATAACCTGGATGACTAGTATATGGTCTCTTGTGTAGTTCATCCATTATGAACCTCTTCAAGTTGTCACAACTTGGAATATACAATCTATTTCTGTAGGTCAGTAGACCTTCATCGAGCATTTGATAACCTTCATACTTTAGCCCTACGAGCTCTTGCTTCAGGTATGATGTGACGGTCCTGAAAAATGCATGTGTTTCTTGTGCATTTCTGACTCTCTCCCTGACATCCGTTTCACAGGTGATCACCGCTGCCAGGTGAATCATTTTCACACTTCTGCTAAGGGCATCGGCCACCCTATTTTCCTTTCCTTTGATGTGTTTTATTTCGAAATCAAACTCACTAAGGAGATCCATCCACCTATCTTGTCTAGCATTGAGTTTTGTTTGATCAAATAGGTGCCTCAACCCATAATGGTTTGTCATAAGTACAAATCTCCTACCCAGGAGGTAATGCCTCCACATTTTTAAAGCATGCACTATGTCATCCAACTCTATATCATGGGTCACATAATTGATTTCGTGATCATTCAATTTTCTGGATTCGTAGAAAATTACACATCCTTCTTGCATAAGGACTCCTCTGATTCCTTCTTATAGCCATCTGTACACACAAATAATTCATTATCAGGGTCTGCAATCTTCATCATAGGTGCATGGGTTACAAGGTATTTCAGGTCTTGAAATATTTCTTCACGTTCTGATGTCCAAGTGAATTTAACCCCCTTTTTTTGAAGGGCAGTGATTGGACAACCAATCTTGGAAAATCCTTTTATGAACCTTCTATAGTATCCTTCTAAGCCCATAAAGGATCTGATATCAGATACATCCTTTGGGGTAGGCCATTCCATCATAGATATGATCTTGTCAGGGTCTACTACCACTCCTTCTTCATAAATAACATGGCCTAAGTAATGGACTTGCTTCTGGAAAAATTCACACTTGTTAAGCTTAGCATAGATATGATGCTCTCTTAGTACTTGAAGCACTAGTTTAAGATGTTTTTCATGCTCCTCTATGTTCTCGAATTAGATTAGGATGTCATCAATAAAAACCAATACAAATCTGTCTAGGAATTTGTTGAGTACATTATTCATCAAGCACATAAACGTGGCAGGGGCATTGGTTAATCCAAATGGAACAACCACAAATTCATAGTGACCATATCTTGTCCTGAAGGTTGTTTTGTGGATGTATTCATCCTTGATTTAGACTTGATGGTATAGAGACCTTGATTCAATCTTTGAGAAAATGGAAGCATCCCTTAACTGGTCAAACAAGTCATCGATTCTTGGTAAGGGATACTTGTTCTTTATGGTTGTCTTGTTGAGTTGTCTATAGTATATGCACAGTCAGAGTGTGCCATATTTATTTTTCACAAACAAGGTTGGTTCTCCCCATGGAGACACGTTGGGTCGGATGTATCCTTTATCCATCATCTCCTTTAGTTGTAGCTTGAGCTCAAATAGCTTTGGTGTACTCATCCTATAGGGTGTTCTAGACACTGGCACTGCTCTAGGTGCAAGTTCTATCGAGACTTTAATGTCTCTTCTTGGAGGTAGACCCGGTACCTCTTCTAGAAACACATATTTATATTCTCTTAATATAGGGTGATTCTCTAGGTTTGGTTTGTCATGCTCAACAGATTCCAACACATGTATTGCATATAGATGACATCCCTTTCTACAATATAATTTCATTTGAAGGGTTGATATTTGTTTCACTGAGATAGGCTTATAAACCCCTTGGAGGGTCATTCTTCTCCCCTCTTCATTTTCACATTCCAAAGTCTTATGGTAACAGACCAACTTGGTTTTATAAGTGACTAACCAGTCCATACCAATCAACAGGTCATAAGATCCTAGGGGAAGTATGTTAAGGGTCGATTGGGTGGGAAATCCATCCATAATGAATTGGCAAGTTGGTATGACCTCTGCTACTTTTCTTTTGGTTCTAGTGGCTAGTTGTACTAGCCATGACTTAACATGTCTAACTAGTTGCAGTTTACACTTATGAATAGTCTAAGGGGACACATAACTCAAATTAGAACCAGGGTCAATTAAAATAGAAACTAAATGGTTGGAAATCATACCTTCCATCTCCACCACTGAATCTTGGTGGTCCGCTTGTTTATTATCCAAGCCTACATAAATCCGTGGTATGATCCTAGCCAGATAATTGACTATGGTAGCTTCTTGGATGTTGTAGACTCTCCTATTGTTCTTTTGTCTGTGTGGGAAATCCTGTAGCAGATGTTCTTCTCCACAACCCCAACATTTCAAGGTTCCTCTCTTTGGGTTATTAGTATTTCCTAGGGTTGCTCCAAAAGGTTTATTTCCACTCTGAGAGGGGAAATTCTATTGATTCACACTTCTAGTAAGAAGGCTCATCCTAGAGTCCTTCCCATAGTTCTTAAATCTTGAGGATTTAAACCCCTTCTTATTGAATCCCAAAATACTCTTCTTCTTGAAGTGTTTCTTAAATTGTTTCCATAACAAGTCCTTCTCATGGATTCCTTTCACATTCCTAAGGTATTCCCACTAAATGGAAGCCTTTCCTTTTAGGTTGAAGATGGTTATTTGAGCCTTCAAGTTTTCAGAGTAGTCATGGGCTCTGAAGTACTTCTTTAAACCAAGCAACCAAGATTCTTCCTCTTCCCCTTTCTTAATATCTCCATCGAAAGAGGGTGCTTTAGCTTTCTTGAACTCTTCAGGATCACGAATTTTGGAATGATTTCACTTCTTTCCTTTCCTTTAAGAATGTGAGATATTTTTTCTACTAGAGGATCCCTTGGAGTTGCCATTTTCCTCTCCAGAGGACTCTCCCAATGATTGTCCCCTGCCTTCAGGTTGGGCCTTCCTCTAGGTACTCCTCCTAGTGTGGCCACTTATGGGATCAGGTTTTCTTATCTTAGGTGGACTTTGACTTCTCTTCATATGTCATCAATCCACATGACTGGTTGCAGGTCCATGTTGCAAGTGCCTCTGTGTATCAGATAAGATCTGCAACAAGACTACATTAATTTATGTTTGTTTTTATTTCTCCTTTATCAATCTCTCGTTATCGGCCTTGCAAACTTGCAATTCAGCCATGAGACTCCTTATAGTTTCAGCCAGATCTGGAGGGGTTTCCATTGCTCTCCTTTTGTCAGATTTTTCATCTCTATTGTGGGATCCATCCCCCACTTCATGGCACATCACCATCCTTTATACCATAGTTTTCCCGCAACTTTTTGGTTGCTCGAGTGTTGAAAAAACACTTATTGTTAGCCAATCAGTCTATTAGTTCATGAATAACACACAGTACATATTTCTTAAATACACATACACAGTAGAAAGTTTCATTATTTTCTTCAGTAAAAGTATAACCATTCTCTTTAGGGAAGAATTAGGATAGGGTGTCACCCTTAAAAGTCCTTTAAACATGGTTTGTACATGACTCACCCATGAGCCCAAGAACTCAAAGTGTTGTAACCATGCTCTGATACCAATTTATAACACACCCAACCCCTTAAAATCTTTCCTAGGGAGGAGGCATACAAAATTTCATCTTCCTTAACTATTAAATCCTCCTACTCAACCAATGACAAACTTAATCCCTTTCTATTAACCAGTTGTGGAGGAAATTCGACACTTCGACGCTTTGGCATTTCAGCACTTTGGCATTGAATCCCTCTCTGTTGTCTACTCACGAGACCTCCCAGAGTCCCAAACTCCCAAAATCCCATAAGCTTTCCACATGGTTCCTACCTTCGGGCCTTTCGGTCTCTCTATAATACTACACCCTAAATCCTCTGGAGTCCTAAAGTCCCAGACTCTTGGAGTTCCGGTCACCTCACCAACTACTTTGGCTAGAAGGGCATGTACTAGGGGATGACATGTAGAAGAGCCATGGGTGGCATATGCCCTCATCGGGATGACATGTGTCACATTCCAATGGGTCTATAGGGTATGTGATACACACAAATCCGGGTGACACATGGCATGTCAAACTTGGGTCCATGTCACTCTAGATGATGTCACTGTGCCACATCAATCCAGACTTATTGTCTTTCATGCCCCTTGATCTCATGGACAAGGTATGTCCATGTAACCTATGGATAGATGGCCTTTGCCACTTCGTGACTTTGGCATTTGGGGGTTTCATGGTGTAAACTTCTCCTTTCTCCTAGAGTTGGTCAGCATCGGGCTGATCAAATTCTAGATATGATGGTTAGGAAGAGTCTCGAAGCATCATTGCATCGATGGCTCTCTTCACTATGGGCTCCGGATCTTATCGATTCACCACTCCTCAAATCCCCCGTAGTGCCTAGTCTATGGACTAAAGGATCTAGTGCCACGCATCCCTTGTATATCTATGGCTAAGAGCGATCCTGAATGATCCTTAGATCCATGGTCCACATTACTTCGTGACTCTGGCCTTCGGGAGTTTCACGATGCAAGCTCCTATTTTCTCCCAGAGTTGGTCAACATCACGCTAACCACAGCTTAGATCTAATGGTTAAGAATAGTCCCAAAGGATCCCTAGATCTACGGTCCCAGTCACTTTGCGGCTCCGACCTTAGGGGGTTTTGGATTTACTGCCACTCCATTTTTTCGAAGAAGGACTTTGTTGAAGTACCATGTGCCAGTCACACCTCTTGAATGATCGGATGGTAGGCGGGGCTCCTAACGATCTTCCCAAATCTATGGCTCTCCTTTACTTCGTAACTTTGGTGTTTGTCGATTTTTATGCTATATCATCTCCATTCTCCCATAGTGGAAATTCGCCAAAGTCATCTTAGTGTAGATCCAATGGCTGAGGGAATCCTCGAACATTATCGAACTGTGGCCTACATTATTTCATGATGGGGAGGCGGATCCCAATTTAGTCAATTAGACAGATTCGTCTAACCACTAGGGTAACCATCTATTTCCATTCAACTTTCCAGTAACCAAAGATTCTGGTTACCTTTGGTCATTCGATGACTAGTAGGGTTGGCAATACTCTGAAGTCCCGGACTTTTGAAGCTCCGAAGTCATAAGGACTTAGATCCCTTAGGCTTAGCCCAAGGTTCAACAAAAGGATCTTCCCTTTTGAGACTTAAATCCCACTATCCTTCCCAAGATTCATCATGAAATTGTTAAGGACTTGGGCATGATATCTCGGTTGCACAGCAAGGAGTCTAACGGAGATATCCTCTTCAAACGGATAGGGCCATATTGATGCCATACTTTCTATGTCCCAAGACACCTCAAAGGAAAGTTGGGAATATAGATGATCAATCAGAAGCATAAGTTATCAATAAGATAAATACATACACATAACTTGATCATCCAATATAGAGACCATTCTTAGATGTATAAATACATGCATCCATTCATTATTTTGTTTCAAAGCAAAAAGTATGAAAACACTTATCAGAACCAGAAGATGTGATGTGACTACTGAAAGGGTTGTTTGTTTCCACCCAACAAGAGGCTTAGTCACTCCTAACATATTTACCACTGGCCACCCCCGATCTAGAACAAGATGCTCTAAGAAAGAATCATTTCTTCAGGATTAGCAACAGTTAGGGACGAAGGTTACTCTCCTCCTCCCGCAGGATCTTGGAAACAGGTTCTCACTATACCAAGAAAGGAGGTATGCCTAAGTACTTCCTCAGTCACTCACCAATCTCATTTATCAAATTGTATCATAACCCTACTAGCTAGTTCCTGCGATTAGAACACACTCATTCCGCAGTTCTTCCTCGAACCCGAGAGCTTAGTCTCTTGTATCTTCTCTCTTCATAGGTCTTCCTCTACCGACCATTCCTTCCTTTCTTTCCTTCCTCAGCAAGATTGCATGTGGCCTGAATTCCTAGTCTGTGGTCAAGTCTGAAATCCTTACAAATAGGTGCTCTACCCCATCCCCTCATTAACTTTTGAGGAGGTCTTCCCACCTACCAGCCTAATTGTGATTTATTCCTAGGTTAGAAGGATTTTCTGATCCTGAGAGATTAAATCCAGTAAGGTACTGGTTTGGTGGGGGTTATCTCAACCATTCTCGATTCCCCTCACCATCTCTTTCATAGCATCTTTGATCTCTCTTGGAAAACCCCCCTTTCAATAATTATGCAACACTTATCCACTTTCCATTAATAACAACAATTACTTGCATTAACCTTTTATACAAAGGTTCATCAAATCAAACATTCACACATATTGAGTTCTCCATAGTCTCTTGGCCAATATAGTTATATTTACAAACTGGGGGAAATAGGGTGTTACATTGGTCAGCGTTGGGGAACACTTTTTTGATGACAATATCGAGTTCCATATCCTCGAGGGAGAGGTCATGGATGTCTCCTTCGCCTCGAGGTCCCTCCTCTTCTTGCACAATGTTTTTTCTTTTTCTTCATCAAGGGAAGTTTATGGGAACTTTCAATTTTTCCTGAAGGAGGGTTCTTATATCCTCCTCTGCCTAAAGAATTGTGGGTAACTTTGTTAATTTGGTGGGTCATTGGAGCACTGCTCCAAGATGTTGTATTCTTTGGAGTGACGGTTAGGGATTGGGAAATTTTCTCTCCGGGACCTTTTCCTTTCTATTTATATGACTCATTGGTGCTGAGTATTGTTTCGAGGTCACTAGTGTCACGGGTAGGAGTTCTTGAGTCATCATATCTGTCTTCATTCATAATAGCATTAATAAAAGAATTGTTGAAGCCAATTTCCAGTAGATATTCTACAAAAATTCTGCTAGGGTCAAAACCTTTTACTCTTTCAACATATCTTAAATTCAAGTCATGGAAATGGCCTACAAATTTATCAATGTTGTTCATATTTCTAAATATGAATTCCCTGACTTTCCAAGGAAGAGGTATGAATTGATTTTTTCTCTTTTCATGGAAAAAATGCAACCAATAGTTGTACTACCTTGTTATTTCAATAACAAACATTTTTTCAGATATGTGGCATGGAAGGAAGGAAGTATTTTCCTTGGAACTGAAATCCTTATGATGTTGTAATTCTCCATTTGTTCCAGTGTCCCCTTCCTATCCAGGAACTTACTCACATGGTCAGACATCTAGGGAGCGTCCTTTCCAAACAGAAAGTCTTTAAAGACTGAGAGAAAATCATTAAAAACTTCATAAAAATGTTGGGAGGCTTTGTGCCTCCATAACATTTGATACCAGAAGGTTATCGGGTCAAATTCAAAGTTTACCTTCTTACACACAGATATTATCGGAAATTGACAGCAATGTGTTATCCCAAAAACCAAATAAGATGACATAAATAATTTTTTCTCCTTCTTGTATTTCAATAATTTGAAAGATATTTCAATGGAAATCAACTTGCCCTAATCGAATATGTCCTGTTCCTTAACCGTAAAGTAAGAAATGTAAAGAATCATGCAGGAGATGCTGGTTGTATTTTCTTATCCTGATATCCTTGTGAAAAGCCAAGCAATTTTGCCGAAAAGGATTTTTGAATGAGTTGACCTACAGTATCGTGATGTCCTCGGGGATGGTTCTCGAGGAACTCGGGTAAGAGGTCCAACCCATTTTCATGCTTCTTTAATAATTATATGCAGTCTTTGCCCTTGAAGATAAGCGTTGTCTTGAGAAGCCTCAACATCTTATGAAATAACTGAGGCGACAGAGAGACAGGGTAATGATCCCACAATTGAATGATCCGCTGGCTTGGAATATATATCTCGATGCACCAGGTGACGAGCTCCTTATAATCAAAGACTTTTGAGACACAACCTACGCACGCAATTCTAGATGTCCATATTATTTCCTTCTGGGAAGAAGGGGATGAGTAGTAAGAATATTCTTTGGAACATTGAAAGCTCTGGTCCTCACACCCAAAAATGTTCAATGTATCTCCACAGAATTGTTGTCGAGTTGCTACCATAAGTTGATGAAAATGTTCCTTTGCTCCGGACAATGTTTAAAATGAATGCTTGAGAGGGATAATATAATCCTTTGTAAATCCTGGTTTAATGCATTTTAATAGGAAATCTCCTCGAGCCCTTTGTTTATTAATGACAATCTACACGATTAATTGTTAGCATTCAAATCATACTACATGTGCATTGGGAAGAGTGTGAAGGTGGTAGGGGAAAACGGAAGCGAAATAGGATTTAGACTTTTGTGATCCCGGGAACTCACGGACCTGCGACTGCAAAAGGTTCAAAATCATCTAAGTATAGGATAGCGTGGAGGTCAGACGAACTCATAGTCAAAGGAATGAGACTTGGAAGTTTTGGGAGTCTGGGGGTCAAAATGAAAAGCGTGAAACTTTTGGATGTAAAATGTATTTCACGGAACATGGGGTATGAGAGTTCGACCCCGCCAACCTGGGAACCCGTGATCACAAAATTGAATAAGTATAGAATAGCATGGCGGTCAGTCGGACTCGTGATATGAGGGTATGGATGGAGATGAGGATCCGAAAGTCTGCCAACCCGGGAACCCATGATTCTGAAAAATGACTAACTATAAAATGAGAAAGGGAAAGTAGAAGGGAAAAAAGAAAAAGGGAAAAATAGTTAAGTATAGAAGAGGGAAAAGAAAGGGAGAAAAGAATTCGGGAAAATAGAAAAGGGGAGGGAAATTTCTGGGAAATGATCTCAACAACTTTTTATTTGAAACAACACTATAATATAAATATTTGTTTGACATTTGGTTATCCTTGTTAGAAGAGGCAAAAAAAAAACAGGAAGAAGGGAGAAGAAATAAGCACCTTCGAAAATCTTGACCAAGTCAACTTTCCCAAATCGTGACAAAAGGGATTTTCCCTAGCTCACTTAAAATGTCAAGAAAAGGAAAGGAAGAAGATTCTATTCACAATGAGGTAAGTCAATGTCAATTTATAGAGTTCTAATTGTCTCGATTGTTTTTTGTTTTTTATACAAAAATTTAAAACAAAAAAAATATTTTATATATGTAGGTACATGATACTGACCAGGAGAAAGAGGCCTTGGCTTCAATATTGGGGATGGAGGAAATTAAAAAACTTGACAATGTATACTTGAAAACGCTTGCAAGATACATAGAAAAATGATCTGCTAAAACCCTTGAAACATTGCAAGCAAATCAACCCTCTCAAAGGGAATCAATTGATTTCCCAACCACCCCTGGATCGAGCAGAAGATCAAGGAGAAAATAATTGATGATATCCTCTAATAATTTGGAATAGAGAGTGGAGATCTCCAATGCTGAAGCCACTCCTAGGACCCAAACTTCTTCAGCCACACCATGTTTTGTATCTTGCATTGGTACCTATGATACAAGGATAGAATACAACATGGTTTCAGGTGAAATCCGAATTTCAAATGTTGGGAAGGTTTTTGTGAACGGGTTGAAGGAATCATGCCTTCAACGCTTCAAATACCTTCTCCATTTTTTGTTCTCAAAGATACTAATGCACCTTCAAAAAGTTGTAATTCGCGACATGGAGTCTGAATTTGGTGTAAGTTGGTCATTAAAAAAGGAGAAAAGATAAATTTATTAGAATTATAAGAGATTCAGGTGAAACCAAACAAAGAAGATAAAAAAAACTCTCTCCTGAGCAAAGGCTAAAAAAAAGGCCAATTGATGTCAGTTTAAAAGTATGGAAATAACTTGTAAAATCATATCAGAAGTCGGATGCACGGAGGAAGTCAGATGAGGAGAGTACCTAGGTATTTCAATTTTCTCATAATATTATATCAAATTTCTTAAACGATTTTTATATTTTATTTGTGAATAGTTAAATTGACTTAGTGTATGTTTCAGGACAAGGCCTCCAAAGCTAGGCCTGCAAAACTCTGTGTCGTGCATCATAGTGGCCAAAAGTGTCTACAAGGCTTGATCTACACATTTGTAAGTATATTTATTATGTGAGATGATATTTTTTTTATTTCCTGGAAAAAATTAAATGATTACACATTTATTAGTTTAACTAGTCCATGTGCCATATTTTGATAGGAGGACAAATATGGTCGACATCCTACACATTTTGAAAAACAATTTTTACAAAAAGAAAGGTGGACCGACTTTGTAATCTGGATGGAGAACGATGTATCAATAGTACTAAAGGATCCCTTGCCTTGTTTTTTCCCTACTTTTTTTCAATGGCTCCCCATTTGGGCATCTTTGCCCTTTACTTCCTTTGAATTTTTTGAACTTGTGGAATGTTCCTTGCAATTTATGGAGTTTGGAAATACTAACCCTTGTTTTGTGACTCTTGATAACAAACATAGTTTTCCTAGCAGGGATTTTCCCCTTATGTTTAATTTATTTATTTTTTACTACTATTTGGATAAGTTTGATTCTCATCCAACATTCATAGGGCCTTCTCTCCCTTTGATCGTGAATTGGATGTGAATAGTTAAAAATGGTGGTAACCATGCTTTGATTATATAGGGCATTTTTTGTTTTCAATGTGGGGGAAAAATGGAGCACAACAAACTTGAACTTTCATGTTATTCTAACCTATGATGGTTTTTTGAAGGTACTCTAACCTCACTGCTATAATTTTGACGAAATCTAATGGTTGTACGTCGGTGTCTTGAGGGCCTTCCATCGGTACTTATACCAAACGTGGCTATTAGATCTACCAGTGTAATTTAGTCAAATTAACCGATGAAAATGGGGTTGTGATATATCCAACAGACTCTAGTTGGTATATCAACAATCGTAAGGACCAAAATATTGTTCATATTTTCCATTATTTCCGACATCTAGGTGTCGGAAGTTCGACAAAAATGACCATCGCAAATTCGACTGCAAAGTAGGACTTCTAACATTATGTCCGACAACCTGATGCCAAATATTCCTTGGTACTCTGATGGACACTCGTTGGTTATATTCGTCGAATTGTCGACAGTAACACGGTTAGACCAATGAAATTTTTATTCATCTGACATTCTATTGCGTCGGTGACCTGACAAAAACTCAAGAACTATGTATGTTAGAAAGTTGACGGTCCAACAACATGTCCAACCACAGTGCTATGAGACCGACAGTTCGGTTCGTCGGATATCTAACAAATGAGTCAACATTAACAATATATATATATATATATATATATATGATGTATAATATAGAACTATGTACATTAGAAAGTTGACAGTCTGACAACATGTTTGAACACGGTGCTATGAGACCGATGGTTCGCTTCATCGGATATCTGACGAACGAGTCAACATTAACAAAAAACAAATTAAATACACACACACACACACACACATTATATATTATATATATTATAGCATTTACATTGCAATGACACACCAACAAATAATGTTACACACAATATCAATGGTGATTTAAGAAAAAAAATCCTCCACATCATTCCACCTATGGATTTAAGCCTGAAAACAAAAGGAAGGATGAACTTGAAGGTACTAATAACAATCTTTTTGCTAGAAGCACCCAATGATTCATGCATATTCTCTCTACTAATGAAATAAATAGGAAGAGATTAAACATTGGTGTGCTAAAAAAAAAACAGTGATTTTGAGAATGAAGTAATATGGAAAGTAGAACAAAAATCAAACCCTAGTCTTCTATATTTTTTCTGATGGAAGAAAGCATGGTAAACCCTATGATTACTTCCCCACATTTCATGGATGGTAAACATGGTAAACCATCGACCCTGATTACAAATCCTCACCCCAAGGGGATTAATATATTTAAACCCATGACCTCCCAAACTGATCACTAGGGGAGAGAACTCATGTTGGCTCAGTACCAATTGAGATAACCCTCGGGGATAAACCCTATTCTTCTATATACCATGAAATAGCATGTAAACTATAACCTAAAACCCAAACCCATACACATAATAACATGCAAACCCTTGCATAGAATGACAACAAAGTGGTAGAACAATATTTTGTGATCAATTTATTGTGTTTACAAACACAAGCAGGGTCACTAGTTGTGTAGGTATAAATTTATAGCAATGTAACACCATGAATATGTCATACTACAAAGACAAGTTTCCACCAAATTTTGCAATAAATAGTGTCCACTTTATTTGAATCGGCCAATTTCCCTAGATCTATTGAATTTCCCATTTATATGGATGGTAACCTTAGAAAGGTCATGGCATAGATGACCCTATTGTGACAAGCTTTTACAACAATCACAATTTGCATACAATAAAATGCATAACAAAAACATGGGCAAGGGACAAAAGAGGATGGACAAGGGGAAGAAAAACAACTCCAAGATTATGCAACAAAAGAAAGACTGACTATAGGATTGGGTGGATAGCAAGGCAATAATGCATGTGTAAGAGTACTAGCAATAAGACTCGATGCACCCGTTTTTGTGCCAAACCAATGTTTGGTGCACATATTAAAATGTTTATGTAGTGATAAACCTAGGAAAATGAACAAGGGGACACCAAATGGGCCATGTTTTTATATGCTTCATCAATATCACTGTAACCATAAATCATGTGGCCATTCTCTCATAAATTTGGATATTTTAACTCAAGATTTGTACTTGCATTTATGTTAAAAATTGCCTCCAAAAGCACTAGTGTTAAAAGTTAGGCCTTTAAACAATAGTTTAATATGAATTTTTTACCACCCCCAAAAGTGACTTTTGGGGGTAATTTTGAGCCACCCCCAAAAGTTTCTTTGGATGCAGTTGTTAACCCTCTCTAAGGAGGTAACTAGTAGAGGTGGTTTAAAAAAAAACCTTTATAGTAAATGTTCTTACTAGAGATTTCTCTTGGCTGCAAAAGAGAAATTCCTAGAACATTTTCATAAGAAATAATGATTGACAATGAGGGTTGGTTTGGAGTCTAAGGTTTTTTTATCAGGGCTTCAATGAATCTTCCAATAACTAAGAATCAGAAACAAGGAGGCATGATATCATCTACTAAATCCTTTTAATTCATAAGCATGGATGGCATATCAAATGAACAAAATTGAATTGAAAGCTAGGTGGCCAATTTTGATAAGTCTAGCTTTCTATTCAGTAGAAGAATAGACACAAAAATTCATTTAGATTTCCCATCAATTTTAGAAATTAAGCAATAATGTTCAAACACATGTATTTTTTTTCTTATAGAAAAAGATAGGAAAAAATGTGCCTAAATATATGCTTTTGATTTTCTACAGGAGAGGTTGTACTGAAATGCAGCAGTTACAACCTAAATTAATCAATGAGAAGAAGGTGAATCAATGGAAACATGAGAAACAATTCACAGAGAAAACATAATTCAGAAGAAAAAATCTCATAATCTCCTTCTTTCTAAGAAATATTTTATTAAAAATACTTTGATTACATAAAAGCTCCAAAAATACCCCTTGGCCATGCCCACCCCTAATCCAATCTTCATATGCCTCTTTTATTCTCCTGGAATGTTTAACTGAATGTTATCCATATGCCATCAATCCTAGAAATGTTTGCTCAAAATATGGAAAATGATCTTTGATGTTGATACTCTGTCTTGCAATCGAGAACTACTTTCCTAACTATTGCCTGGAAATCTACTCTCCAATCTGGACCAATCTTTTAAATATAAGACAATTTTGGAGTATTTGACATCTATAATAGATGTGGAGTCCCATACTCCTGAAAAAATTAGTTCTATTGGAATGTATTTATTAATTCCATGTTGAGACTTTTCTTATATCCATTGGCTATTTTGTTTCTCTAAAAACCCTTTCAAATTATATTTTATTACATTCTTCCAATTTGTTTGGCATCCAACCAATATGGAAGAAATTTACTATAACTATTCCAAGCCTAACAATCTTCAATAACGTTTTTAGAGAAACATGGTTTAGCTAGCCTCCAATATCTCATGAGATCGGCATATAAGATCTAGATCATGCTTTTTAAGAGAAACTACAATGAGAAAATGTGTAAGATAATGCTCTATCATTCATCCTCCACCCTTGATTATCCTTATTAGGATATGACCAAATAAGATCACATTATAATTCTTCATCTGGAACATTTGTAGGCCAAGGTATACTTCTCATTAGGTCCAGGCTATCCTCCATGCATACACAATAGATTTCATTTGTGAGAACTGCCAATGGGAGGCAGTTGAAACAATCAGTAAATACGTTTTATAAATTAACATTGAATCTTAGCCCCATTCAATAATTTTGATGCTCTTTCTCCCTGGGCATCAATCTTCTCCAAAAAACACTTTGGAAAACACCATGTGTCTTCTAATAACAAGCTTTGGAAAGTACTACAAAACAAAGTACTTAAGAGAAATAAAGGCTCCCCATCTTTGTTATTAACTTCAAAAACGTCCCTATGATATTACATGGGAAATTATTTTGTAGCTGCACACTTTGTCTAGGAACTGATGTAGAGGCCTAAAAGCTTTCCATAAAGGAGACATGGAAACCTAAAAGTAGGCCCCTTTTCCAACTGCTCTCTCTCTCTCTCTCTCT
>SNQJ01S0016659.1:2301-19201 GCA_010110895.2 Picea sitchensis
CAAAAGTATGTTGAGAAGATACTTTTGAGGTTTGGTATGAACGAAGCTCATAAGAGATAACACTTTCATAAAGTGTTCACAGGATCCAGAGTTGGACTTGCAGGAGAAGTGAAGATTAAGAATATTTGAAGTGTCGAAAACTTCTAAGTCTAGAAAGGAAGCACGAAAGCTTAGGAAGGAGAGCACAACAGCCATTGGATCGACTGCCAGAAGAGATCTGGACTGAAGGATTCACGTTTAGACTCATAGAAGAGAGTGTGGAAGAAATCAGGCCTGCACCGTCAGATCTAGCGTGTGAACCAACATCCATTAGATTTGGAGGAAGTTGGACGGGAGAGGTTCTGAAACCATCAGAACCGTCCATCAGAGAGGATGCGTGGCAAATGCTCAAAATTTCCCTGACTCACAACTATAAGGAGTCAAAGAGTCATTCGTGAGATTTTGCGAAATGCGAACTCGCGAAAATATTATAACCGTTGATCGTTCTGAAGTCATCGGGACCATCCGTTGTCAAGGGAGACACGTGGAAAAGAGTCATAGTTTTGCTAACTTGTAGAGTGAAGAGGTCAAGAACAGAGTCGGATGAATTCACAAAGTGCAGATTCATGAAAGGATCACAACTTTTGGTTGTGCCGACATCATTAGGACCGTCCATTTTGGAGGGACACGTGGCGAGAGTTCAACATTCGATAACTCGCTACTAAAGAAAGTCAAAGGGAAGAGTCAAGGATTTACGAGGTCCAAACTCGCGACATGATCTGAACCTTTCAGATCAGACGAGGGAACTGTGACTGTTGATCTGGGTGAAGGAATTATCGAAGGTTCGGGGATTGAGCATCTTAAGGGTAAGCGTTTGGGTTGATCTTCAACCTCGTGAAACACGAAGTCCAGATGTGCTCAGAGGAGTAGCCCCAAGTCATAGGTAAGGGTCACCTGGACGGAGACCAAAGGGAGAGCTAAAGAACATTAGCCTGTTTCGGAGCTCCGAGATTGGAGAATCAGAGAAGACTCATACGTAGAAGTTCCAAAGTCGCGAAACGTGAAGAGCACTTTCAGGGCTCAGCCGGTGGTCACAGGTGCTGGTCACGTGGGGAAATATTAGAGGGGAGCTAACCAGCACTCAACCCTCATCGGGAATCGACTATTGGGAGAATTAAGGTGGCTCATTCGCAAAGTCCTGATACGCGATATTTCAACGCGCCTTTTATATAGGTAGTGGTCACAGCCTGTGGTCGCATGGGAATGTAAGGCTCATGCCTAGTGCTTAGTCACGAAGGCAGAGTTCCATCAAAGTACATGTGGATTTGTTTAATAGAGGTTCTAGCAGGGACCAAAGAGTTGTTCCAACTCAAGAAGGGAGAACGATCCAATGACCGGGAGGTCGCAGAACCCCCTAGGGGAGGGGGGGCTGCATCAGGTGGTATCAGAGTGAGATTTTAAGTTTGTTTGTGGACAACAGAAAAAAAGGAGAAAGGAAGAAATTTTCAATCATTTGTGGTATCAAGAAAACTTGATTTTTGTTTGTAGGTGACGCTGTGAAATCATGCAACCAAGAAGGCGTAGACCGAATGCAGAAATGGAAGAAGAAATGAGGCAACTCTGAATGAGACTGGACGCCATGGAGACAACATAGAGGAGAGCACCAGAGGCTGGTGATGTCAGTGAAGCTGAAGAAGAAGAAGAAGAGGTCAAAGAAAATGTAGCAGAGGATGCTGCACATGATCGCTTGATAAAAGTTGTTTCAAAGATAGGAGCCAGAGTAAGGATAGAGGTACCTATGTACAAAGGAAATTTAGAAGTTGAAGAATTGTTATATTGGGTACTTGCTATGGAAAAATACTTTGATTGCGAAGATATCGAAGAAGACAAGATGGTGAAGCATGCAGTGAAAATACTGAAGGGTCATGTAGTGTTATGGTGGGATGAACTACAAGCCGAACGCAGGAGATATGGTAAGTAGAAAATTAAAAACTAGAATAGGATGGTAGCCAAATTGAAGGCCAAGTTTATCTCGAAGGATTACCAAATTATTCTTTACATAAGATTTCAGAACCTGAAACAGAGGGGTTTATTAGTGAATGAGTACATTGAAGAATTCTATCGATTGAACATCAGGGCTAGACAGAAGGAAAATGAAGATGAGAAGACAACCAGATATATCAACGGACTGAGATATGAAATCCAAGATGAGATCAACATGATGTCGGTTAGTACGGTCGAGGATTCCTATCAAGAAGCCTTGAAAGATGAAGAAAAATTGGCCAGGAGACAAAGACAACGAAGCAAAGGCAAGGGAACCAACAGAGAGAAGTTCCAGAAGTCGAAGCCTGAAGATGACAAACAACATAGTCACCATGAGAAGGGTGGAAGTTCCAGAGAAGGACAACATAGAGGAAGAAGTTATTTTTCCAGAGTTAGAGGAAGAGGAAGAGCCAAAGGAGGCGTGGTTAAATGCTATACCTGTGGAAAATAAGGACACAAATATTGGGAATGTCCCGAAATAAAGAGAGAAGAAGGTGGAGAAGCACACATTGTCGAAGAACATAAGAATATGGAAGTAGAAGCTGCAGAAGGAGGAAGAAACCTCATGATGATGAAATTTTTTCTTAAACCTAGAAAGGAACCAAAGGAACCAGTTCAACAAACAAGCCTATTCATAACTGCTTGCAAGTAGAAAGACAGAGTTTGCAAGGTGATCATAGACAATGTGAGAACTGAAAATCTAGTATCCACAGAGATGGTGGAGAAGATGGAGATGAAGACAACTGCACATCCAAATCCATACAAGGTATCATGGTTGTATAAAGGACATCAAGTCATGGTAAGTTAACAATGCCAAGTTGAATTCAAAATGGGAGGTTGCCAAGATGAAATACTGTGCAATGTAATTCCTATGGATGTCTGTCATATTTTATTGGGGAGGCCGTGGTAGTTTGACAGAAAAGTTATTCATGATGGGAGAAAAAATACCTATACCCTAGAAAAGAATGGTAGAACACATATGTTGTTTCCCATAGAAGACAAAGAGAAAAAGACAGAAGCTAGTTCAAGCATACTTCTCATGAGTGGGAAGGAACTCTTGAATGAATTCAAGAAGGAGAAATAAATGCAGTTTGTTGTAGTGAGGAAGCCTAGAGTTATCCTTACAAATACTTCTATAGAAGACTTGCCTATAGAAATACAAGAACTATTAGAAAACTTTGCTGATATAGTCGTGGATGAGTTACCACACTCATTACCACCTATTGGGAGCATAAGACATCATATTGACCTTATCCCAGGAGCTAGTTTACCAAACAAAGCACCTTATAGGTTGACACCTAGAGAGAATGAGGAGGTCAAAAATCAAGTCCAAGGGTTGTTGGATAAAGGGTTAGTCAGGCAAATCCTAAGCCCATGTGCAGTACCGACTGTATTAAGTCCAAATAAGGATGGAGGATGGAGAATGTGTACAGATTCTCGAGCCATCAACAAGATAACCATTAGGTACAAATTCCATTTACCGAGGATGGATGATTTGATGGACTGTCTGAGTGGAGCAAGTTACTTTTCCAAGATAGACTTGAAAAATGAATATCATCAAATAAGAATGAGAGAGGGAGATGAATGGAAAACAACATTCAAGACAAACGAAGGATTGTTTGAATGGTTGGTCATACTGTTTTGGTTGACAAATGAACCAAGAACATTTATGAGATTGATGAATGAAGTGATGAAATACTTCATAGGAAGATTTGTCATAGTATATCTAGATGACATACTAATCTTTAGTAAGACAAAGGAGGAACACTTAAGACATTTGACATCAGTAATAGAAAGGTTGCAATAAGAGAAATTGCTGATAAATCTGAAGAAGAGTTCTTTTATGAAGAAGCAACTCATATATTTGGGTTTTGTAATCTCTTCAAATGAATTGAAGATGGACCCAGAAAAAGTGAGAGCGATCAGGGAATGGCCATCGTTGAGCAGTATATCTGAGGTAAGAAGTTTTCATGGGTTAGCAAGATTTTACAGAAAGTTTATCAGAAATTTCAGTGGCATATGTGCACCCATGCTGGACACTGTGAAGAAGAAACACAAGTCCTTCAGTTGGATAGAGGAAGCTGAGAAAATTTTCAAAGTGTTGAAAGAGAAAATCACAGAGAAGCCAATTCTGGTCTTACCAGATTTTGGAAAAACATTTCAGGTGAGATGTGACGCAAGTGGATTAGCTATTGGACCAGTCTTGAGTCAAGATAATAGACTAGTTGCTTATTTTAGTGAGAAACTGAATGAAGCCAAGCAAAAGTATTCCACATATGACAAGGAATTTTATGCAGTGGTTCAAGCATTGAATAAAAGGAGACACTATCTAATTCCTAAAGAATTTGTCTTGTATAGTGATAATCATGCTTTGCAATTTATTACTAAGAAAGAAAAGTTGAATAAAAAACATGCAAAATGGGTAGAATTTATGAAAATTTTTACTTTTGTTATTAAACACATTGTTGGAACTGCTAACAAAGTTGCATATGCTTTGAGCAGAAGGAATTGATTATACAGGAATTCTAGGTGGAGACTTTGGGGTTCGAAAACCTCAAGGAGATATATAAAGAAGATGCAGATTTCAAAGAAGCTTATGAGGCATGCAAGAATCCTTTATTGGGAGACAAAATCCCATGGACTAAATATTTGATTCATGATGGATTACTGTTCAAGGGAAGCCAATTATGCATTCCGAAATGCTCAATGAAAGACAACCTGCTGAAAGAGAAACATAGTGGAGATTTAGCTGGACACTTTGGTCATGATAAGACATTTTCACAGCTGAGTAATTCGTACTATTGGTCTAGCATGAGAGAAAAAGTGAAAATATTTGTGAAAAAATGCAGAATTTGTCAATATGCAAAAGGAAGACAACAAAATACTAGTTTGTATCAATCGTTACCAATTCCAGAGAGGCCATGGGATACAATCAGTATGGATTTTGTTTTGGGATTGCCTAGAACTAAAAAATGGAGTGATTCCATATTTGTTGTGGTAGACAGATTCTAAAAAATGGCATATTTCATACCATGCCAGAAGACAAACGATGCCACACACATCACAAATTTATTTTTCAGAGAAGTAGTAAGACCACATGGATTACCGAGGAGCATAGTTTCAGACAGAGACACCAAATTTTTAGGACACTTTTGGAGGACTCTATGGAAGAGGCTGGGAACAAACTTATCCTTTAGTTCAACATATCACCCTCAGACATATGGATAGACTGAAGTAGTAAATAGGAGTTTGGGAAACTTGTTGAGAAGTTTAGTTACTGAGCAAGGTTGATAATGGGATCAGATTCTGGCACATGGAGAATTTGCATTCAATAATTCAGTGAACAGGAGCACATGAAAAAGTCCATTTGAAATTGTGTATGGTATACAACCAACAGGGGTTACAGAGTTGAGAAATTTGAATCAAGATGATTTCATAAGTGCTGGAGTAGAGGATTTTTCAACATAAATGCAGAAACTCCATGACAGAGTCAGAGAGTAGTTACAGGACAACAACCAGAAATACAAGAGAAAAGTTGATCAAAAGAGAAGAGAAGTTCAATTCGAAGTTGGATATGAAGTTTTAGCTCATTTGAGAAAAGAGAGGTTTCCAAGGGGAACATACAACAAGTTAAAGATGAAAAAAATAGGACCATGCAGGATTCTCAGAAAATTCACAACCAATGCTTATGAGATTGAGTTGCCAAACAATGTTGGGATATCGCCGATATTCAATATTGCAGACCTATATCCTTATAGGAGAGATGAAGCAGGAGAATCAAATGCTCAAAAAGAAGTTTTGTGGGAAGAGAAATTACCCACAACAGAAAAACCTCAGATGGAGAAAATTATTGAACAGAGGGATGGAAAAAAAACTAGGAGGAAAACATATCCTGAGTACTTAGTGAAGTGGAAAGATCATTCAATGGAAGATGCAAGTTGGGTCATAGAACCTAATATTTTGAAGCATGGAAAGACCATGCAAGAGCTCATGGACATGAGTCCATGAAAAAATTTAACCAGAAGAGTATGATGCAGGAGCATCGCCTTCAAATGACGACAATGCACACTTGGAGGAAAACAAAGGACATCTCAACATGGACAGAATTTCTAGTCAAGCATTTAACTCAGAATTTAATTGGGTTATTGAGATATTTTTGTGACAAACATTTTAAAATGTAACTTTTTTGTAAAGTCTCTAAGGACTGTAAGAACTGCGGATATGGAGTGTTAACTCTATCTGGGAGTAACAAGCAGTTAATGTAATAGGATAGAGTAGGTAGGAGTTTTAAATCTGAAATGATGGATTTCAGAATAGGATGAGAGAGCTCATGGAGCCTATCCTTAGATAGTTATTCAATATTTCATTGTAATATAGAGAGAATGTAATAGACAAAATAGAGGGAGTACAACAGAGTAGAATAAAAAAAACACTATGTAATTTTTCGTTTTTCCTGAATGAATAGAACAGACAGAAATTTGTCCCAAATATGTGGACTCTGTTCATTTCTTGTGAGATTAAATGAGTGCTATTTTGTGTGTGTGACTTGTTATAAATTCATTTCAGGTATGACTGTTTGAAATATTGACTGTATGAAGTCATGATGAAGCTGACTGAGTTTCAATTGTTTCTCCTCTGATACTTGTATGCAAGGTGTGCATCTCGAATGCAAGGAGTGTGTCGACTGAGTCTCGAATTGACTCAGAGAGAAGTTCAGAGGGAACCAAGGAAACTCAGGCTAGGTGCAAGGTGTGCACATCGTCAAGAAGTCAACAAGCTTTGAATAACTATAGCCGAAGAACGCCAGGTGGGTGAGAAGCATTTTCTTTTCAAGAAAATCGTTCGAACTGAGTTTTCGAGATCCATAGAATGAAAGGTGTGCGTGGGAGGTCAAAACAAAAAAAAATCCTTCAAGAGACGAAGCTCAGAAGAGATAACAATTTCATAAAGTGTTCACAGGATCCAGAGTTGGACTTGCAGGAGAAGTGAAGATTAAGAATCTTCGAAGTGTCAAAAAATTCTAAGTCTGGGAAGGAAGCACGAAATCTTAGGAAGGAGAGCATAGTAGTCATTGGATTGACTGGCAGAAGATATCTGGACCATCAGATTCACGTCCAGACACCCATAAGAGAGCGTGGAAGAAATCAAACCCGCACCGTCAGATTTGGAATGTGAACCAACAACCGTTGGATATGGAGGAAGTTGCACGGGAGAAGTTCTGGAACCATCAGAACCGTCCATTGGATATGACGCATGGATAATGCTCAACATTTCACTGAGTGGCAACTAGAAGGAGTCAAAGAGTCATTCGTGAGATTTCGCGAAACATGAACTCGCAAAAATATTATAACCGTTGATCGTTCCGAAGTCATCATGACCATCCGTTTTCAAGGGAGACACATGGAGAAGAGTCATCGTTTCGCTGACGCGTAGAGTGAGGAGGTCAAGAACAGAGTCGGAAGAATTCGCGAAGTGCAGATTCGTGAAAGGATCATAACCGTTGGTTGTGCCGACATCATCAGGACCGTCCATTTTGGAGGGACGCATGGTGAGAGTTCAACATTTCGCTAACTCGCTACTAAAGAAATTCAAAGGGAAAATTCAAATATTCGCGAGGTCCAGACTCGCGACATGATCTGAACCGTCAGATCACACGAGGGAACTGTGACCATTGATCTGGGTGAAGAAATTATCGGAGGTTCAGAGATCAGGCATCCGAAGGGTAAGCGTTGGGGTTGACCTTCAACCTCAAAAAATGTGAAGTCCAGACGCACTCGGAGGAGTAGCACTAGGTCATAGGTAAGGGTCACCTAGATGGAGACCAAAGGGAGAGCTAAAGAACATTAGCCAATTTCGAAGCTCGAGGATTGGAGAATCAGAGCAGACTCATACATAGAAGTCCCGAAGTTGTGAAACATGAAAAACGCTTTTAGGTCTTAGCTGGTGGTCACAGGTGGTGGTCATGTGGGGAAAGATTCGAGGGGAGCTAACCAACACTCAACCCTCATTGGGAATCAACTATCTAGAGAATTGAGGTGGCTCATTCGCAAAGTCCTGATACGCGAGATTTCGACGCGCCTTTTATATAGGCAACGATCATATCCTTTGATCGCATGGGAATGTAAGGCTCACGCCTAGTGCTTATTCACGCAGGCAAAGTTCCATCAAAAGAACTATGGATTTGTTTAAAAGAGGTTCCAACAGGGACCAAAGAGCTGTTCCAACTCAAGGAGGGAGAACGATCTAGTGACCGGGAGGTCGTAGAACCCCCAAGAGGAGGGGGGGCTGTATCATGATTACTGAATCACCTATAACAATGGTCGTGAGTTAGTCTGTGGATATGTTGATTCTGATTTTGTAGGTGATTTGGGCAAGAGAAGGTTGACTTCAGGGTATGTCTTTACTCTTGCAGGTGGAGCTATTAGTTGGATGTCAAAGCTACAAAACATTGTTTCTTTATCCACTACAGAAGTAGAATACATAGCTGATTCACATGCTTGCAAAGAGGTAATTTGGTTGAAAGGTTTGTTTGGTGAGTTTGGAAGGATGCAGGACAAAGTAAAGTTACTTTGTGATAGTCAAAGTGCTATTCACTTGGCTAAGAATCCAACCTACCATAGTAAAACAAAAAATATACCTATCAAGTACCATTTTGTAAGACAGGTCATTGATGAAGGTGGAGTCTCTCTTGAGAAAGTGCATACAAAAGAGAACCGCACAGACATGTTCAAAAAACCAGTACTGTTGAGCTACGATGGTGCTTGGCTTCTCTTGGCTTGCAAAAAAGGTGATGAACGAAAGAAGGACCAAGGAGAAATGTATCAGGTTAATTGTTGTCAAGGTAGAGATTGTTAAGCAGTGACAACAAATTCCCAGGATTAGGATTTTAGATCCTATAATCCAGCGTTGGTTGTAACCAATAAGACCAAGTTAGAATTTAGTTATGAGCGCATTCAATAATCAGTTTCTAATGTACATTGCTATAATTTGATCTATGCATGTAGAGGTCGAGTGTGAGAAGAGTGAGTGAGCTGCTATAATCTCCATGATTTGAATAGTAAGACAACCGATACCTCTGCTTGGTGGACGTAGCCCAACGTTTGGGTGAACCACATGAAATCTCTGTGTTTTTTATCTGCGTGTTTATTGATTATCTTATGTGAATTTTGTTTTCCGCATTTGCAATTATAACATTATACCCTTAGAAGATTTAGTAGGTTGTACTCAATTAGAGTGTTTCTACAATTGCAGCCAGCGCTCACACTGCTCACGTTAGAGATAGAGCTCTGTCATTAACCTTCAAAGGAAGTACAAATAGAGGGCGGTCATGTCCACATCAACTTTTCGTCGTATAATTATAATATTTTGGGGTGAGTTCCCTGAGGCTGCCATTAGCGCTGCCCGTGATGGTTAGAGGGAAATTTTTTCCTAAGGGGCAGAGACGATGGTAGTGTGTTGAGTTCCAATGCAACTGTGGTTATGATGGTGGTTCCAATGGGTTTCGATCGTTTCTTGAGGGAGAGGCCATCGAATAAATGATTGGGCATGAGAATGACATAAAGAGGAGGTGGATTCAGATGCGGATTTGGCCGAGGACGAGGCAACAGACGCCGTGGGGACCATCGCAGCGGTTGACGAGGAGAACGAAGAGACAAAAATGGCAAAGTGGAATGGAGTGTTGGAGTTGGGCCAGATGGAGTAAATCTTGAGGTGGAAGGCTTGACAACTCTAGAAAAGAGTAAATCTTGACGTGGAAGGCTTGACAGCTTTGGAAAAGGTTCACAAGAAGACAATTAAAAGTGAATTGTAGATTGGTGATGAAGATGAGAGATATATGATGGCACATCGTGATAGGATACCCATAGTGGGATGAAACTAGGACTGTGGGCTTGGATTTAGGCGTGGAAGTGGTCGTGGATGGGACCATTGATCGAATTTGAAGGGTGGGTCCTAATTTAAGTGAGAAGTGTATATATTCATGCAACACTTCAAAGATAAAAAGTTTCAAAAAAAATTTACATTTCAATTGACAACAAAAAAATAAGTTCACACTTCATTAAAAAATGTGTTAAATAAAATATTACATTTGCAATCATATTTATCTGTAATAAAGAAATAGCTACCTGAAAAATATCACAATTATAACAACATAAAAAAAATCATAATTATAACATCAAATAGATCCATCAAAAAAACTTTCGGAAATTAATAGATTGCTACTTATGCCTACATATACAATTCCTAACAATTGTAAATGACTACTCACTGTATGATCTCATCATAGCTACTAATCCTTGAATAACAAACATGAAATCACTATATGATCTCATCATAGCTACTAATCCTTAAATAACAAACATAAAATCAACTCCTTAAATAACAAACATAAAATCAACATATGTGTTTCAAAGTGATAATATGAATTGTGATATGAGATTCTACATTGGTATGTAGTGGATTATGTATACAATCACAACAAAGATATTACCTTTCAGTTTATGTCAGTAGACATTCCTATCACCCATCATTAAAACTGCAACCTCTCCAATTGAATTTGGATACAACAAAGTTAAAGAAGAAATACTAAATTACTTATTAGATTGAAAATCAAAAGGTAAGTATATTGACAAATTAAAAATTCAGAATTTTTTGCAAAATAAAATGTTAGTGAAACATGTGGATCATTCTAAAAGAAAACTTCTCTCTTTACAAATTTATATAATTTTTTTTTGTTTTTACCAATAAATTTATAAAAATTAAATAATAAAATATTAAACAATAAAATTATATATATATATATATATATATATATATTAAATTTCAATTTTCAAATCAAGATTTTGCATTTTAAGTGAAATGTTACTAAAAAACAAAACACACTATAAAATATTTCAATCACAAAGCATATAAAACAATAAAAATACTTTGTTTATATAAATATATCTCTTAACAAAATATTAATAGGATAAAACCCTACATTTATCAACACATTAAATTGAAATTTACAAATATAAATTTCATAATAAATACAATATTAAACAATAAAATATTTTGTTTATAAATATATTAGATTTTAAATATTTATAAATTATTTTAAAATTAGAAAATAACATTTTAAAATATATAAATGAAATTTTAAACAAATTAAAACCGACAGTAATGGCCTTCACGCACATCCAGATTATGAATAAGTGGTCACGAAAAAAATAACCTGAATTTCTTTAGCCCCAGTTACAGTCTGAGTCTTACAAAATGGATAGCCTGACTACTATTCTTTCGGGGAAACCCGGGAGAGTTCAATCTTAAGAACTCGTCGATAAGTTTGGGAGCAGGAAAAAGGGCAAAGAAAAATCCCTGTCTGTGTATGCGACCAAGATAGAAAAAAACCAACTACTTACCAAAGGGGAAAACACAACAACGAGGGTAGGACTCAGGAGGAGACTATAAGAGTCTACGGCAGGTTACCACTGGCGCGAAAACAATTGAAAGAAAATCATGAGAATAGTAAACTGTAACAGAAGAGATGATCGTGTTAAACTACCGTTGAATGAATATAAAATACATCACTATCGATAGCATGACAGGCGGAACTTCCCTTGTTGCTGGAATTGTCATAAGCTTGGCTGTATACAAAATGTTTTCTATTCTGCCACAGATATAATAAAACTCTGTTTTGACTTGTGCAGTCCCATTAACGGTCAAGTCTCGAGGCTGAAATTAAATTGGAATATCTTACCTTGCTATTCCCTTTATCCATTCTTATGCTCTTGTCTTACTCTGTTGTTAATGATATTAACCTCTGCATTTTCGAATTTGCCCTTCGCCCAACCATACGATTGTCCTTTCCAGATCTATCGCCGGCGAGCTTTCTCAGCGTTTTTTTTATTGCAATAACTCTGGTCAGCATTTGAGGGAAATGGCCAAGCATTTTCATCAGCATTCGTTGTGTTTCCCTTGTGCCAAGAATTTGGCCCAGTACATATCCTTCTCTGCGTTATTTGTATGCTTTTGCTCGGCGAATGCGTTTTATCGCTCTGAAATTTAACCTACACAGTGCAAACCTTAAATGCTATGTGTTGTTGGTACTTCCCTTCTCAGCAATTTCATCCTTATTTGGCCCGGCGTTTACCTTGTATTACACAGCAAATGCAAACCTTAATGGAATGGATCCGCAGATGATCAAGATGATAAATAGCCTCAGTGCAAGAATCCTTATCGCAAGCATACTCCACAACAGATTCAGGACATGGAAACAAAGACAGTAACTTAGCAGGAAATTACATTTCGTGCCTGAGCAAACAAAGTTATAGTTCCATAATTGATGAATGTAGATGAAGGCTCAACAAGAGTGTCGTGCAAATGATTCCTTGAGAATCTTGGAGCTCTCGTGTTGCGAATGACTGTTATGTCTGATCTTCTTAGAAAAGATTGTTACTAAGGTTGTGAAGAAGGCTTGGTGGTCTGGTCTTTAATTCAGGGATAAATACATCGAACGTAGATATGAACATCTACAGCTCCACTCCAAAGCCGACTTTGACACTAACGAGTGGATTGGATTCAAAAGGTGAGATTATCCGTAGCAGTAGAGAGCCTGGAAATAACAATGTAGATGAGGAGTATCAATATGGGGTTACCATTGATAGCCAGAGTAGCGCCTGGTCACATGGCTGCAAACGTTGCTGGAAATAGCTTGGATGATGATGAATTTGAGTGCGAGAACGCTAAGGTCCATGATTTAGTCGACGATGATAATGCAAGGGGAGAGGATGACAGCATAATTGTCTCGATAGAAACAGAAACAATGTGGAAACAAATTAATTAAATTTCTTTAATGTTAATGTAAATCTTTTAATGGAGCACAAGTATATATTTTAGGTACATAAGCAGAGTATAAATTTGGGGTTTCATTTTAAATAACATATTTAAATATGTATTATATGTGTTTTTAAAAATTTTGTCAAGAGTAATTTTTGTTGTGAACACAAACACAACTTGTGCATAACATCAAATTATAAATAACAACTATTAATATTTTCTAAAATGAAAATAAAATAGAGTTTGTAAGAGGTCGGCAACACTCGTGTTTATTCTTATTATCAAGATTCACAAAAGATATTAAAAACAACATGAAAAGGCATTTAAATGTGGATTCTCAAAACCTCGACCAAAAGAAGACAATTTCCATCACCGCAATTACAATTTAATATTAATGATCCTTAGCTCTACGGATAGTTGCATGCAAGTTTTGGGCACTCTTTTGGAGGAATTTTAGGTTAAATTCGACTTGGTGAAAGAGTAAAAGCAGGGTAAATGTGATGGTGGCCTGGGAACTTGGTTTTGCAGTCTCAGGGTTTTGTTTCATGGATTACATGTTACGAAGCCTTTAAAAGAATGGTGATAATTCCACAATGTGCTAGGACTTCATTGTAATGTGTTAGGATGTGAGTCGTGAAGGCTCACTTAGTTAGGGCCAGGAGGTTGGTTGACTTGGGTGGGTTGGTCAAGGAACTAATAGATCTATTAGCTCGAAAAGATCTATTAGTTATTTTTCGAGTTTGGGTTTTCTAGGACAAAATATCATTGTTTCTATGTTCTTGGTTATTATGTTTTATTTTTCTCACATTTGTTATTTTCCTTTCAAAGACAAATTTTTGTACACATGAAGGGAATTATGATTTTTTAGTGATTCCTTTTGGCCTTTGCAATGCTTAGAATCAACCTTCTAGAGCCTCATGAACAATATCTTTAGGACCTTCCTTTGCAATTTTGTGCTAGTACTCTATGATTATATTTTGATCTACAAAAAGACATGGGAATCCCACATCAAGCACATTGATAGAGCCTTACAACTCCTATAGGACCACCAACTATTTGTAAAATGATCCAAATGTTGATTTGCGGCTTTAGAGGTTGAATATTTGGGTCAATTTGTCAACCACGAGGGAGTACGAGTTGATCCAAAGAAAGTTGCATCTCTATGAAAGATTGGCCACGCCCCAAAATCTTGAAGAGCTTGAGAGGATTCTTAGGAATTACAGGGTACCAGAGGATGTTTGTGAAAAATTATGGAAAAATTGCATGTCCCTTAACCTCGCTACTCAAGAAGAATTCATTTTTCTAGATTGAGGCCGTGGAACAAGCCTTCTTAGATTTAAAATATGTTATGTACACAAATCCATTCTTAGTAGTGCTAGATTTTACTAAGACATTTGTCCTAGAATTTGATTTCTTTGGTTGAGGTCTTGGTGTAGTACTAATGCAAGAAGGGAACCCCTTAGCATTCACCAATAAACCGTTATGTGATCACGAGAACTTGGGTAAATCTACATATGAGAAAGAAATGATGGCTATCCTACATACCGTAGAGACTTGATACCCATACCTCCTTAGGTGATGTTTCTAGATAAAGATTGACCATCATAGTCTAAAGTACTTTCTTGAACAATGGTTATCCTCGCCAGAGAAACATAAGTGGGCCACCAAGCTACTATGGTATGACTGTGAGATTATCTATAATAAAGGTAAATAAAACATGGTTGTTGATGCCTTATCTTGGTAATTTGAGGATGAGGGATCCTTGTTCGCCTTATCTTTACCAGTTCTAGGCTAGTTGGAGGATGTTTGTATTGAATGAGTAAAAAACAAAACTACCCGTCAACTCATCCAAAGACTTCAGGATGGTCCCAACCCTCCTAAGGGGTATACATGGTAGCTAAATAGATTGTGATATAAAGGAATCATTGTTTCGACAAATAATTGAGCCTTAAAACAAACAATATTAGAAGAATTCCATTCATCACCTGCAGCTAGTTGATCTGGATTTCATAAAACATATGAACGCATTAAACACTCATTCGTTTGGGAGGGGATGAAAAATGACATTCAGGATTTTGTGACCACAGGTGACACATGCCAAAGACACAAAGGGGAGACAATAAAGACACCATGGGCGCTACAACCACTTCCAATCCCAACACACATTTGGGCATAAATTAGCATGGATTTTATTGTAAAATTGCCAAGGGAAGGAAACAAAAAAGTGATCATGGTGGTAGTTGAATGCCTATCCAAGTATGTTCATTTTGTGCCCTAGCCCATCCATTTTCCCCCTCCTTAATTTCTCAAGTCTTTCTTGATCAAAGTTTTAAGCTACATGGAATGTCCACTTCCATTTTATTAGATTTAGACCCTATTTTTGCTAGTAAATTTTGGTAGSAACTATTTAAACTATAGGGTACCCAACTAAAGATGAGCACAACATATCACCCCCAAACATATGGTCAAACTAATATAGTCARCAAGTTCCTTGAAACCTATTTACGATGCTTTGACTATGAAAATATGCACCAATGGGCATAATGACTTCCACTTACAAAATGGTGGTACAATACCCCTTATCATGGAGATATGAAAATGATACCATTTGAAGTAGTTTATGGACAAAACCCATTATCAGTCACTTCATACTTACCAAGCACTTCGAAGGTTCAAGCAACAGATCATACATTCCATACTAGGGAAAACATTATCCACATACTAAAGGAAAACTTGGTTATGGCCCAAAACTGAATGAATCAACAAGAAGACCAACATCACTCATAATGGTCCTTTACAATAGGGGACATGGTGTTTCTTTGAATTCAACCATACAAACAAAAACCATTGAAATAAAAAATACCTCAAGAATTAGGACCCAAGTTCTATGGACCATATGAAACCCCTCAACGCATTGGACAAGTGGCTTACAAATGGGCTCTTCTAGCCCACTCTAAGATTCATCCAGTCTTTCATGTGTCTTATTTAAAAAATGTAGTAGGATCAAAGTGCAAGGTGCAAACAAGCCTACCAAAACTTGATGAAAAAGGCTCCATCTGGATTCAAATTACATCAATTTTAGATATTATAGAGTGTCAATTATGTCAGTGAACGATCTGTGAAGTATTGATTTAGTGGAAAGACATGCCACCTGAAGATGCAATATGATAACTAACCTCAATTTTGCAACAATTTCGTCATCTTCAACCTTGAGGACAATGTTGTTTTTGAAGGGGGAGGGCATGTTAGGTTCCTACCCTAACCTCCATACTTTGAGTGACATAGTAGTTAGTTAGTTATTGTATGTATACATACTCTTTGAATAAGGAAAACACATAGTAATAGTTAGTTATTCAATGTAAAGGGGGTCCACTTTATAAGACCCACTAGGTAGTTGGTAACCATTTACGACGAGACCACAAGTAGTTATGGTTTTTTCTATGTAAAATCTATTTAAAGAGATAAGAGTCAATATAATGTCTTGTCTTGCGTCATCAAAATCACCCGGGGATTGCACCCGGCCTGAGCCACACCAACCCTTAACATGGTTGGATTTTTTGTCCCCGCAGGTTTCGAACCGGTGACTTTAACATCACGGAGTGGCTTAACAACACACTCCGTCACCGACTGTCCTACACCTCGGGGACCTATTAATATTGTAATATTATTATTGTTATTTTTATATAATTATTTTAGTTATGTCAAATGGGTTTATCTTGGGTTGTTGAGACTAGGTTCAATTTCCAAAAGTGACATGTTGAGATCACAAGAAGTATATTGTTGTAATGGATTTGAAATTTTCTCTTAATGGTAACCTATAACCTAGAAAAAAAATTAATTATTTTAATTCTCTTATTAATTTTTTTGTCATTTACATTTTTTTTTGAGTAAAGAGCGCTAACTATGTTATATTACCGATAGAGAAAATTTACACCAAAACTTCATTACCACTGGTCTGCCACTCGAGAAACCAAACCAACAACAATGTAAAAGGTTATCAATCCACACTATTTAATCCATGTTTTTTTTTTTTTTTTAGCAAAAAGAGACCAACAACCTGATA
>SNQJ01S0016659.1:40479-53916 GCA_010110895.2 Picea sitchensis
TTGTTTAAATAATAGAACATGTCAATGCACGAATTACTTATGCTGAAAGTGAACAATTTTTCATAGTGAAAATTGATTATATTTTACTGCTCAAATATCAATACTCCATTGATTTCTCTATTTAAAAACTTGTTTCGCATGACAGGGACTAAGCTGCCATGTAACACTTGTTTAAATAATAGAACATGTCAATGCACAAATTACTTATGCTGAAAGTGAACAATTTTTCATAGCGAAAATTGATTATATTTTACTGCTCAAATATCAATACTCTATTGCCACTTCTTCTAGTCCATGCGGTACGCCAACCTCCGTTACAATTTCCACACATTTTTGATGTAATTGTCTTATAAAATTTAGAAAGGGAATTGAAACCCATGGGGATGGATAAGAGTTTGCTTACAGGGTCTTCAAGTGCTGGTATTGAACACATTTAGAATTAAAAAATAACCAAGGAGAGGCTGGTTTGAAGAAACAAGTAATGAATATAATCTTGGACACCTATTTCAAAAATGACGTAGCAATGTAATTCTCTTGAGTTCCAAAGCACATGGACATCCATTTCTTTCTTTTCTTGGTAGCACAAATTGACATCATGTTCTCTATGATGATGACGAGGAGCATGTTGAGCTAGAGAAGGAGAGGATTGAGATTAAGGTTGAACTTGATAAAGTGTTTGGGGAAGCTTAAGAGGTTAGAGTTTCTCCCCTAAAGGTGATAAGGATATTGACATGAAGGAAATAAAAGAGGGTAGCAACAATAATTCTGTGAAATTAAGGAGGAGATTGGCATTATTGATTGTCATAATAATAGAGGTGTGAAGATTGTAGTGAACAAATTTGGTTCATTAATTGTATATCTGGAATAAATGAAATTAAGGAGGAGATTGACATTATTGATTATCATAATAATCTGGAATAAATGAAATTAAGGAGGAGATTGGCATTATTGATTATCATAATAATAGAGGTGTGAATATTGTAGTGAACAAATTTGGTTCATTAATTGTATATCTCAAATAAATGGCATATCATGAAAGAATCCATGTGGATTAAAATATTATAATGAATAAAAATTTGAGATATGGTGATAGAATGATTGATTACAATAAGGGGATATATATATATATATATATATATATTTAAATGGGTTCTCTTTTACTAAAATTGATATCCTTTAGTTAAGACATGTACTTTTATTAAGATGTGTATTTTCATTAGTTGTTATATATATATATATGTGTGTGTGTGTGTTTATTACATTTCTTTCCCTTTTAGAAATAATTTGTGCTCAAAACATACTTTGTTGAGAATTCTAGCAAGGAAGGTCTTCCTCCATGTAGTGACGTCATGGCATGGTGGGGGACAATGAAACTAGGCAAGTTGATGGGTTGAATCTCCTTCCTAAAGTTTTACTTAGGAAAAAGTACATTAGATGTGTTATATTCTTTTGTTGATTCTATGAACATTTTTTCTAAGATTAAAATGGAAAATAATATAAGTGATGGTATTTTGATATTGACCATTGATCTTCTTAAGAGAGTGAGGGTTAATCATAGCCCTTGATCTATTAGGAGATAAGGTTTTTTCTTTCTCATGGAGATAAAGCAAATTGACTTGGTGGCTAGGCATATTCATTCATAGAGAGAGGGTGAGTTTCAACTAGAGGAGGAGATTCACTTGAGGGTTTGTTGGAGAAGAGTTACAAAGAAGACGAATGAGACCGTTTATAGGTGGATCGACTTGCATTCTCAACCATTTGTAGACGCTGAACTTCATATTTGAGAGGGAGTCGTACAAGGTGATGCAAAGGTGGAATAACAAACCGTACACATTGCATAGAGGCCATCGATTGAGTTCTTCTGAGTTGCTTTTGTTGGTTCACTTGATTGGGAGAGGGTCGTACAAATGTTGAGAAGGTTTTTTCTAGGGTTTATATCATCTATTGGCTTGGATCGATTTGTCTTGTAAGAGATATCTATATTTTCTGCCGCATTAATAAAATCCACAAACTGAAGAACTGGTTTTCCCACATTGGGTTTTTCTAGGGGTTATTTTACCCAAAGAATTTGGTGTCTCTCATGTGTTGTGATTGTTTTTATCTTCTACATTGATTCTCAGTTATATTTATGTTGTGCATTGTTTTATTATTGTGAAGAAACCTAGCGACAACTAAGGAATTTCAATTTCATAATTTTATGGTGTTAATAATTTTCTGGGTATTAAAGAATTGTGGATTATTAGTTTGCTAGTGATGGGTTTTAGTGGATTCACATGGTATCAAAGATGTATTTTTGAAATAAAAACATCAATGTACTAGTTAAGGATATCATTTTCATATCTTGTGCAAATTTAGTTTGTAAGACAATGCTAGGATTTGGACATACACACTTTCATAAATGGCCATGACTTTGAGAGTTGAGGATAGAATTCAAGGCACTCAGAACTTCCCCACCTAGAAAGAAAGGGTTACCAAAATCTTGGATTTCAATGATGTCCTTGAACATGTTGATGATAAAGMAACCAATCCTACGGATGCAACTTTGTTGGGAGCCTGGAARAAGGGTGAAGTGAAGGCTATGCGCATAATCCTTRATGGGGTAAAGGATCACATAATCCCACACCTTTARGGGAAAAAGWCTGCTAAAGAGATGTGGATGGTGTTGGGTATTCTCTATCAGAGTAAGAATGAAAATAAGATTATGGTGCTTCGGGAAAGGATGTGAGGTASCAAGATGAAAAAGGGCGAAGGTGTGGCTCCCTACCTCAGTGGTCTTACATAGATCAGGGATGAGCTTCTAGCAGTTCACTCAAATAAAAAGGATTCTGAGTTAATATGTATATCCCTTAATGGATTTTCAAAGCCATGGGACACATTTGTGTGTGGAATTGTAGCTCTAGAGAAGCTCCTTGACTAACAACGCTTATGGGGTGATTTTATGTAGAAAGAGATTCGCCTTGGTCAGGAGAGTGGTACATCTACATCACCTTAGATTTTTGATGAGGAGGCTTTGTATCTTGCAAGAAAAGGCAAGGGAAAGTATAAGAACAAGGGCTATGGGAGTGGAGTAGGAGGAAATAAGGAAAGCATTGAATTCTCCAAAGTCAAGTGTTTCCAATGTCACAAGTTTGGACATTTTTCCTCACAATGTTCAGAGAAGAAGACGAGTAAGCCACATATAGTAGCCTCTGTAGGAGTAGAAGATTTTTTCAAAATATTTGAGGAGGATTTATCCCTTATTGCATGTATGTCAATTTCAACTGTCATAAGTGTTTGGTATGTGGATAGAGACACTTCTTGTCATATGAATGGGTGCAAGGAGTTCTTCAGTAGCTTGCAGGAGGGATTTGTGAATCTTCGTATTGAGTTGGGAGATGATGCACACTATAAGGTGCAAGGCATATGCACAATGTTATTTCAGAGGGAGTCTGGTAAAACTGTGTATTTTGCTGATGTATTTTATGTTCCCGGTCTTACCCAGAACCTCATTTCATTTTCGACCCTAGAGGATAAAGGGTTTGAGGTGACCATTCATGGAGGGAAGGTGTAAATTATACCAAAGGGGTCTACATCCATTATGGATAAAGTGATTAGGGTTCATATTGAGAAGGTATACAGATTGCATTTTGATCCAGCAAAAGCATTAGTTATCAATAACATAGATTTGAGTGAGTTATGGCATAGACATATGACATTTTTTCATTTTGGTGCATTGATCCATTTGAGAAAGGAAGTTACAAGAGTGCCTAAGGTTGCGACAGAGAGGCATGACCTTTGTGAGGGTTGCGCCCTGGGAAAATATGCTTGTAGAGCATTTCCATCTAGTGAGGATAGGTCCAAGGGGATATTGGATCTGATCCATTTAGATGTTTGTGGTTCTATGAGTGTGTAGTCAGTTAGTGGCTTCAACTACTATGTGATATTTATTGATGACTACTCCATAAGACCTGGATATATTTTCTTAAGACCAAGGATGAGGTCTTTGACAGGTTCAGGGAGTTTATAGATCTATTAACGAACTATTTTGGTAGGAGTATCCATGTATTTAGATCAGATAATGGGGGTGAGTACGCCTCTAATGAGTTTATGGATTATTGTGCTACAAAGGCTATTAAGAAGGAGCTCACGGTTCCTTATAACCCACAACAAAATGGAGTGGAAGAGAGAAAGAACATGACCATAATGGGTGCAAATCATATGATGATACATGATGAGGGATTACATATGTTCTTATGGGCTGATTCTTGTCCCACAACTGTTTACGTTCATAATAGCAGTCCCCACACCATTTTGGGGAAATTGAGACTCGATGAGGTATACACAGGTACCAGGCTAGATGTGAGTCATCTTCGCATTTTTGGGAGTATTTGTTAATGTCATGTCCCTTCGAAGAAGAGGAMAAATATGGATCCTACAACATATAAGGGGACATTGGTTGGATACAACAAGACTTCTAAGRCCTACCACATATTTGTTCCAGAGCGTAGGAGGATAGTGGTGTGAAAAGATGTGCAGTTTGAGGAGGAGAGGGACTTAAGGATATATAGAGATATGCCATTGCATATAGAGGACCGAAAGGGACACGAATCAGGGTAGAAAAGTGAGGAGGCACATGTATAGAGTACAGAGTCACGGGAACATACACAAGGTACAAGTACATGTGTTGGCAGGGAGACTAGTGGACAGGAAAGTCAGGAGACTGATGAGGAGGACGAGCAGTGTGAGACTGTTTCATAGAATTTTGACACTAGGCCACGACCTAATTTTTATAGGTCCACAGTTAGTGATTCTAGACAGATAGCGCCTCCAGAGAGAGTAGACCACCGTAGAGATTTTGGTATATGACACTCATGACAGAGCTTATAGATGTGAAGCCTTCCACTTATGAGCAGGCTACATAACATGGATTTTGGTAGGAGGCCACGATGGAGGAGTATGCCTCTATCATGAAGAATGATGTATGGGAGGTGGTGCCTAGGCGAGAGGGAAAACAAGTGGTTGGATCGAGATGGATCTATAAATTCAAACATACAACAGATGGAAGCATGGAGAAGTATAAGGAACACTTCGTAGCAAAGGGGTTTGAAAAGAAAGAGAGAGTCGATTACGAGGATACTTTCACTTCGGTGGATAGATATTCCTTCATTCGAGCATTTATTTCACTTGCAGTAGAGATGGGCTGGCGCGTTCATTAGATGGACGTGAATATTGCCTTCCTCAACATAGATATTGAGGAACAAGTATTTATTAAACAACATGAGGGATTTGATGTTGGAGAAAGGGATACACATGTTTTCAGGTTGATATGTGCCTTGTGTGGGATCAAGAAGGCACCTTGGGCATGGTACTCAAGGATCGGCAATTACTTGAGAGATATGGGATTCTAGCGGAGTGAGGTAGATCTGAACCTCTATTTTCTAGTAGGTGATGTTCCTCTCATACTGGTACTTTATGTTGATGATCTCCTTCTTACTGGAGATGAGAAGTTGAGTGCATACTACAAGGATAACCTTGTAGCATAGTTCGAGTTGAAAGGCCTTGGTTTGATGCATTACTTTATTGGTATGGAGGTTTGGAAAACAAATGTATGCTTCTTCTTGAGACAAGGGAAGTATACAATAAAGATCTTGCGTAGGTTCAGGATGATAGATTGTAGGCCCATGTCCATGCCTCTAGTGACAAACTGGAGGAATATTGATGTATCTAGTTCTGACACAGTAGACCCCACCATATATCGTCAAATCATTGGATCACTCATGTATCTAGTCAATACTAGTACATATATTATCTTTATAGTTAACTCTTTGAGTCAGTTCATGGTGGACCCTTAGAGAGTGCATTGGATAACCACAAAGCACGTGCTTTACTAATTCAGAGGTACAATGGACTACAAGTTGTTTTATGAGTGCTTTGGTGGAGTGAGATTGGCAGGTCTTACAAATGCTGATTGGGCAGGATGTGAAGAGGACATAAAGAGCACTTTGGGGTGTTGCTTCAACATAGGATTGGGTATTATATCTTGGTTCAACAAGAAGCATAGATCAATGGAATTAAGCTCTGTTGAGGAAGAGTACATGAAATCTAGTTTAGCAACATGTGAGGCACTATGGTTGAGGACGTTGTTCTTGGGACTGTTCAATAAGGACTTAGAGGCTATTGTGATACATTTCGATAATCAGAGTTGACGCTCTCCAAGAATCCCATGTTTCATGATTGTAGAAAGAATATAGACATCCAATATCACTTCATATGAGATTATGTAGAGAGGGGAGTTGTGAGGCTACAAAACATATGGCAAATGATTAGATGGAAGATATATTTACCAAGGCATTTTGCAGACAAAATTTCGTGAAGTTCAGAGACAAGATGGGGTTGGTACATATTCCCTTCCTCACTAAGAGGGAGTGTTGGGAAGTGCAGCAAGGAAGGTATTCCTCCATGTGGTGGAATCCTAGCATGGTGGGGGACAATGAACCTAGCCAATCTTATGGGTTAAATCTTCTTCCTAAATTTTTACTTAGGAAAAAGTACATTAGATGTGTTATATTCTTTTGTTTACTTTATGAGCAATTTTTCTAAGGTTAAAGTGAAAAATAATTTAAGTGATGGTCTTTTAATCTTAACCATTTATTTTCTTAAGAGAGAGAGGGTTATTCCTATCCCTTGATCTCTTTCGAGATAAGGTTTTTTCTTGCTCATGGAGATAAAATAAATCGACTTGGTGGCTATACGTATTCATTCATTGAGAGAGGGTGAGTTTCAACTAGAGGAGGAGATTCACTTGAGGGTTTGCTGGAGAAAATTCATAGAGAAGATGTAGGAGACATTTTATAGGTGGATCAAATTGCATTATCAACCATTTACAGAGGCAAGAATTCATATTTGAGAGGGATCTGTACAGGGTGACGCAACAATCTGTATGCACTACAAAAATGCCATCGATTGGGTTCTTCTGAGTTGTTTTTGTTGGTTCGTTGAATCAGGAGAGGGTCGTACAATTGTTGAGAAGGTTTTTTCTGGGGTTTATCTTAGATATTGTCTTGGATCAATTTGTCTTTTAATATATCTCTATATTTTATGCTATATTAATAAAATCCACAAACTGAAGAACTGGTTTTCCCACATTGGTTTTTTCTAGGGGTTATTTTACCCAAAAAATTTGGTGTCTCATGTGTTATGATTGTTGTTATATTCTACATTGATTCTCAATCATATTTATGTTGTGCATTGTTTTATTATTGTGAAGAAACATATAGTAACTAAGGAATTACAATTTCAAAATTTTATAGTGTTAATAATTTTTCGGGTACTAAAGAATTGTGGATTATTAGTTCGCTAGTGCTGGGTTTTAGTGGATTCACATATTTATGGAAGGGATTTACATTTTTGTTCTGGCTTGTAATGACTTCATATGATTCTTTGTTCTTGATGCTGTCATGGTTGGAATCATGAGACAATATGATTTACAAAGAGTTGTAAAGAACTATTTAATTGTGAAAGGGTCAGACCACCCTAATTCAATTTTTTACAAAACTGTGTGGCACCGAATTTTTTGATTTGGGAAATAACAAGATTCCACACTTGAGCTTCTCTTTAATATAACATGACTTTTACTTAACTTCTCATATTGATTTCGTCTTTGGTTATCCTTTTGAATAAAAGGATGATGATTTGGATGACGATAAGGAATCCTTGTATCTTGTGTCTTATTTTTCAGAACCTATATTTTGATACTTTTGATGATATGCTGGTTGATAAGATAATTTTCTTTTGGATTTGCATTGGTTCCTTTTTCCACAGACTGGGTTTTTATAGTTCACGACTTCTTTATTTCAATGAGATTCACCATTGTTTCTTTATCAATCAATGATTCCTTGCTAGTAAGTTTATTTAATGTTTCTTTTTGTGATTTATTTTTACCTTTTAATTTAATCCATGCAATCATGTTTTGATACGATTCTTGAGGCGATACATTTCTTCATATTTATCTACAATAACCTTGTCAAATTCTTTTTGCACCTTTTACACCATCTTCTTACTATCTTCAAGGATACTCTTTGAGATATCTTTAATGTCTTTCGATGCTCTTGAATATGAATCCAATTTAAAGTTCTATAATGCTATTTTCTTCTTTTTATAGTAGAATGTCAAAAACTTCTCTTCATGTTTAAGATGAAAGTCCTCAGTGTCTCCATCCAAGGTAAACCCATAATTACGTCACCACCATCACTCAATAAATATATAACAATGAATTGTGATACAAAAATATAATCTCCGACTTTTATTTGTAAATCATTTATTCTGTATTATTTCTTGTCCCAAAAGTCTAACTTTTCAACTATATTTAACTTGGGAATCAATAAATTATTATCAAATTCAATGCTAACATAATTATTTTCGGAGGGAGCAATATGAATAGTAATATATTTCCCTCTAAGTGTCCTTTTGATTCTAAGTAGCACATGTGAAACATATTCTTTTGAGGTTTCAAGAAATCTTCCTTTTCTCTTTATTATAATAGGTTTTAGATATACAAACATTTATAATAATATGTGACTCTTGAAAACGAGTTAAATGTTTTTATAAAAAGTTTTACAACATTTTTTTAMTTCTATATTATCTTAGTATAGTTTCATATTCTATGCATAATGCACATAAGAATAAAAWWTTTCTGCTAAAYAAATTCTTGTAGCTTACCAACTACTTAATCATATAGATTCAACCATTATCTAAATGCATGAAAAATATGTTGAAATAACACATGAATGTAATTAATGACTTATTACAACAACATATAAATTAGTCTTATACACAAAGTCCGTGCACACCAATTAAAACTCATAATGCAAGACAAAAAACAAATAACACACTTATTGTTTAACATAGTCGTGCAACTAGATGCTTGGGAGAGACGTTCCACCCAATCATTTACTTGCTATTTCAAATATCGATAGTAATTCATCCCCAAGCTAGGACTAGAAATCCACAAAATAGGGTTTTCTCTCACTGTCTATTCACAATTCAGAAACTCTCATAATCCACTAGCATTCTCCTACAACTATCCTGATTTTCCACCAGCTCTCTTACTCTCAATCGGCCCAACCCAAGGAATGTGCCCCTTCATTTCTCTCATTCCATCGAGTGTACCATTTGTTTATTAAGGTATCTTTGGCACAGGTAACTGAGAATCTCACTACACGGAAACTGAAGGGAGCTCACTGCTAGGAAAAATACCAGGAAACAACAACAACCACTTGCTGCTCCAATGCAACTCTCACATGAGTTCACTCTTCATTCCTAACAACTTGGTTCTTCTACAAGCCTGAAAAATTGCTTCTTGAGTCTTCAGCGCCACAATGTTCTAGAATTATCCTTCCATTGTTCCTCTAGCTCCAATGCTCTTCTTCCCCATTTTTTTCTTGTTGTTCATGCAAAAACATGACTATCCAAAATTTCTCTCTCTTCCCCCACACATTTCCTCTCTTTCTTGCTTGCTTGACTTATACTCTTCACCAAACTGATTGTACTCAACCTCATGCTTCCAATAAGTTACTATGGGGTGTGATTTCTCACACCCACCCTCTTACATTTATTCAATTATTGGCTTTGGAAACACTTAACAATAAAACAAAAGGTTACTCAAAACATTAAAATCAAGAAAAAGATTTGAGAATTAAAGTCATGAATAAAAACTCCCTTTCTAGACCTCTCCTCTCTTGTAAAAATATGTATGTTTATTAATTAATTATTTATATACAATATATTTATAAATTTATAAGTAAAAAAATATGAAAAATATATATATATTTTTTATTTTAAATTTTAATATTATTAAAATATTGAAAAAAATATATAGAAAAAAATAGATTTTAAAAATTTATTTCAAAATATATGTATTTGTCTACTTTTATTTATTGTTTAATATTTTACAGTTAAGATAAAACATTTAAAACATTTCTTTTAATTATAGGCATACAAAACTTTTGATATCAATATATAATTCTATGTTTATAAAAAAAATACTCATAATAAAATTAACATACCATTTTCTAGTAATATATAATTCTATGTTTATAAAAAAAAAATATACTCATAATAAATTTAACATACAATTTAGTAATAAAATTTCCCCACGATAACACTCTATCCCAAAACCACTAACCACTAAGATAGACTCAATTTATATGAATTTAATCTTCTTAAAAATAACTGTTATATTTTATATTAAAAAAATGTTGCAAATATATTAGTTAACATAATAATTAAAAAAATTGTCACAACAAAATATTTAAAACTCATATATTTTACATTTAAAAAATGTTGCATTGGTTAACATAATAGTTAAAAAAATTGTTCCAGCAAAATATTTAGAACTGGTATATTTTATATTTAAAAAGTGTTCCAAATATATTGGTTAACATAATAATTAAAAATTTGTCACATCAAAAGATTAAAAATTGGTTTATAGGATTTTGCATTTACATTTTTGGAATTCAATTATACTGGGCTAATGTGAAACTGAAATCAATCTTCACATAAACTGCATAATTACAATTCATTAAAAACAAGCACAAACAGGAAGAGACATTCTCTATCATCGCAAATTCACCCAAATGATCTGATAACTAGTTAGATCCTCAATTTATTCAATCCAAAATTATTTTTAAAACAAAGCTACTACCCATCCATCCATTATTTAAATAACGGCTAAATGTACTTACAATAGCCTTTTATGCACAGACCTTGTCTAAAATGCTCTCACAGAAGTTTCCTATGGCGGATTATCATCACAACACGTACTAACGCCACAACAAACTTTATCGTTGCCACCAGGCGGATTCCCCATACACTTGGGAAGTTCAGTGCTGCAATCACTGTCMGTTTTGCACTTGTCATTTCCACAATTGTAAAAAGTTATAGCCTCTGTTACGGTCCCAGGATCTGAAAACAATAAGAAGACAGTAATTTATTGGGATATAAAAATTAACGAATATTAAAATAAATAAAAGGATTACAAAGCTATGAAGTAAATCGCTGTACCATATACTACCAAAATCAAGAAAACCAGTGCAGTCAACCCCATAAACATTTTAAGGTTCATAGATCCTGCATTCAGTCTTGCCATCGCCAATCTAGAACTTCAAATCCAGACAACCAAACAAAACAGACGATGTCTCTTTATTGTAGTTTTCGAAAGAGAAAACGAGGAGGAGCAGCTCATAACGGCAAGACTGCCAATTGTAATACTGTCAATGCGCCAGTAATCTTTCCCAATAAATCCCGCATGCAATGGAGATGCAGACGGGCCTGAAAACCCTATGTTCCCGCGATGTTTTGGAAACGTTGGAAAAAAGGATATCGTGTTTTCATACGTTGCATTCAAAATGCACTATCGGCGCGATTTTTGAATGGCATTCAATTTGCCATAATTAACATTTCAGGATTTTGTGTTGTCATTCATTCAACCAGCTTTTTTTCAGTTCTCACTTCACATTCAGCGTGGTGTTCTGTAGCCAGGTTTTGTATTCCGTATTCAAAGAAGAATCATGATATAGCTTAGTTATTCAAGTATCTTCTATTATTATTTTTTAATTAGTATTATTATTATATCACTTAATATTTCTCCATAATTTATGAAAATGAATGGTAAGCATGAGAGTGAAACCATATTTCTCCATAATCTATGAATGGTAAGCATGAGAGTGAAACCATATTTCTCCATAATCTATGAATGGTAAGCATAAGAGTGAAACCGGTGAGCTCTCAGATTTTGAGAGTATTCACTTGATGGCAATCTATGAATGGTAAGCATAAGAGTGAAACTCGTGACTTCTCAGATTTTGAGAGAGTAATCACTTCTATCATCAAGATTAATTAAGAGTTATTTGTATTATTATCCTTAGTGTAATATAATAAATAATAGAGAATAAAAGAAAATTAAACTAAGGAGGTGAGTAATCTTAATTTTTAATATAAAAAATGTCTTTTTGTTTTGAATAACCTAAAGAAAAAAATCAACATTGCCAAAATAAGGACACTATAGTGAAACAAGATGATGAACAATTTCTAAAGAATTTGTCATCTTTGTTACACTAAAAGAATTGAAGATGGAAAATGAGTTGTCATCTTTATTACACTAAAAAATTGAAGAAGAAAAACAAATCTTTACTATAATGTTAACCACCACCACCATCATTATCTTAATTATTTTAATTTTGAGAAAATAAGTTGTCATCTTTAAAACATTTAAAAGATTGAAAAAGACAAAAAATCTTAACCATAATGTTAACCACCACCATCATCCTTATCTCAATTATTTTAATTTTGTTACTAACATTATAATTATTTACAATCTTCAACAATTTTAAATAAAAATAAAATAATTTTTATTTACAATATATAAAATTATTCTATTTAAAATAATTAATGTCGATAGTGATTATCTTGCACCATATGTTTACTATCTTTTTCAATACTATTAAGTTTATTTCGAATAGTATGGAGTTTAAAACATTCTATTTAAAATAATTAATGTCGATAGTGATTATCTTGCACCATATGTTTATGTATTTTCAGTTTATGTATTTTCAATAGTATGGAGTTTAAAACATTGACATTTATAAGGAAGATTTGGTGCATTTTATTTAACACATATTAATGTTGTTATATTATTATTATTATTATTATTAATATTTTTAATATTTTAATTTTATCATTAAAAGTATTATTATTTACATTATTAATATATAAAATTATTTTTTTGGATGAGGTGTTAACATACTGGATCATGATTGTATATATTGCCATTTGGTTGTCACCTCGTTATGCATTGAAGGTTTCAATCATGTCAATATTAGAGGACTTACAATTTGCTAGGGGAGAATGTTGACTCACAAGGGGGAGTATGAGCTTCATCTCAGCAAACTATGAAATGATGAACTTGACTGATGAAAGAATTCGAGGGTACGGGGGAAGTATCACTCCATGGTAATTTCAAGGAAGATTTTCATCTTGGTGGCATATGAGGGGAAATGGCCATGATGGGAAGGTGACAAAGAAGGAACACTGATGGTACATAGTGATTGGATTTCAAAGTAGTGAGGAGGGTTATAAGATTTGTGGGTTGATTGAGGTCCATGACCATAGGAGCCGAATGAAGAAGGAGGAGAAATATTAGGGAAATGAGTTCTACCTCATTAATCCATTGGACAACACCAGGTGAGATACAAGTAACCCATTCTTCTTCCTCTGGCTATTTTGGTTGTTTCACAATGTTTGGATTTTGGGTTGGAGTGGGGGGTATAATTGGGTTCATGCTTCGTGTGGGCTAGTTTTGTAATTTCCTTTCTCTAGGAGGGGAATATACCTTAGGTACCCTACATCAAGTGGTGGAAGTTTCACCCCTACCAATTGTTTAGAATTGAACATCCTCTCTTG
>SNQJ01S0016659.1:123638-143174 GCA_010110895.2 Picea sitchensis
GTGGCGAGTGATTGACATTTCCCTGACTCACAGGTCAAGAAAGTCAAAAGCAATGTTGCATGAAACTCGTGATAAGAGAGGTTGCGAAAATATTTGGGCCATCGGATCACATAGGTTCAAGGCAGATCTCAGGCCGTCGATCAAAGGAGAACAAGATCTGTTGATCCAAAGGACACATGGCAAGCGCATGGCATCTCGCTGACTTGCGAGTTGGAGAAGTCAAATGCAAGAATGTAGGAACTCACGATATGCGAGGTTGCGATAGAATCTGGTCCATCGGATCAAAGAGTATCAAGGAAGACCTCTAACCATCGATCAAATATACATCGAGAGATCTACGTCGACAAACCACAACATCAGGCCACATAAGCCAGGACACGTGCATCCACGTCAACAAGATCCACTCTTCCTGTGACGTTAGCAAGTATACGTCACGTCGGGAGTTTTCATCTCGGGATTTTTTGCATCATAATAAAAAACTCTGAAAAGAACAAAGTCTCGAATGCCAAAACTCCAAAAGGGACATGCGTCAGGTGTTCTACATTTTCGGTAGTTTTGGAAAGTTGGAGGTTATGAAGACTCGAAGGAATAAACATTGAAATCTCGTCAGCCGTCCATCTCGTCAGGAGATTGAATCATGATCGTTGATTTGGTAAAGCGCCCAAGCACTCGTTCAATCTTAGCATTCGGTCACCGTCATTGGTCATATGCTATAAGAATATTAAAATAAAATTATAACATGTCGCTATAATTGGTAAAGCCTGTGGTTATGTGACTCACGGTTATATGAAATGGTTTGAAGGAAGCGCCTCCACGAAATTGGTCTCTGTGAGGTAAAAGATTTTTGATATCGAGTATAAAGGATTAAATTGATCCATGACTGTGATCAGTTTATGAAAAACCTTCATGGTATAATGAATCGATACACAGTCATAATTAAAAGAGAATAAATCATGAAAAACATGAATAATGAATAAAAAGGAAAATAATATAAATTAAAGTTTAATTATCATTTTAAATGAAAAGGTACAATGGTTCAAATAAAGGGACACAATGTTTTAAATTTCACACCCGTTTGAAGAGTATATAAATGAGAAAAAGTGGTGACAAGAAAGTGTCTCTGCACCTCAGAAAAGAAGATCAAAGACCGAAGTAGATTCCAAGAAGACCTCCGAGGAAAGAAAATGTGAATAACAGAAAGAAGATAAAATGCAGTTCATAATAGAAGCTAAATAAGTTGAAGCAGATTTAGAGAAGATATCAGAGGAAATCAAATATGAATTACAGAGAGAAGATGAAAGGCAGCGATAAGAGTTTTATAGTATACCTCTTATCATAAAATCTAGTTGATTCTACAATGAATCACTACTATTGGAGCTGAATAAACTCTAGTTGGATAGACTGGGTTCTATCAGCAAGTTGGGACTTGCAGCAAGCTGGGTCTTGCGTCGAGCTGGGTCTTGGCAGAGAGTTGGTGCTCTCTGAGGAGTTGGTGCTTCTCATTTCAGTTGGTGCTGGAACTTTAGTTGGTGCTAAAAAGAAAATCCTCGATCACATATTCATATTACTATGTTCATATTTATTATACAAAAGATTATACAAAACATTCGGTGTCTTTGTGTTCATTATAATTACGATGTGATTGTTATTAATCTGTTCATTATGTTTTAATTGGTAACTTGAAGAAATAATTAGTTAAAATAGTTCACACACTAATTCACAGCCCCCCCTCTTAGTGTGGGTCGTGTGTTCTTCAATTCGTATCAGAGCAAGGTTCCTTCAAACACAGTTTAAACTCTGGAAGGCAGATCCTGAAGAAATGGGTGGACACATGGCTCTCTCAACAATTGAAGCTCCTTTATTCGATGGAACAAATTATCCCTCATGGAGAGAAAAAATGAAACATTTTTTGAAGTCAAAAGGATCTGAGGTTTGGAATTCAGTAGCAAGCAAGCCCTAGGACTTAACTACATCAAAGAATCTATCCAAAATTACAATCCAAAGGAGAGAAAGGAAGAAAAATGAAGTGGCATCGAAGATTCTTCTCAATGGATTATCAGATACAGTCAAAACAAGCATAGGACTATGCACATCCGCCAAGGACTTATGGATGAAGTTAGAAAATATGTATCAAATCAAAAATGAAGACACATAAGACATTCCTATCAAGGATGAAGATGAAGACTCAGCCATCAATAAAAGTATGGATTCTCCACAATATTTCGACTGCAATAGCAATGATATTGAATCCTCCTCTGAAAGTAAAGAAGAAGACTCAGATACAATAACAAAATTATCTGTTATCATTTATCCCATGGAAGAAGAAGAAGAATAACTTTCAAAGGCCAAAGAAAAGGTTGATTGGAGTTTCCATGAATACCTCTATCACCATAATGTATCAGACTATAGATATCTTCATAACTACACTCAAGAATTCTTTGAAAAGAATAAAAAACATGTCTTGAAAATAAATAAAATGCTCAAGGACAGTGAAAAGATAATATATGAGCATGACAATCAGTTAGAAGAGAAAGAAGAGAAGATCGAGAAGCTGAAGAAAGAAATTAGTCAAGAAAAAGAAGAAAAGAAGGAAGATGATGTCTCAAGAAGAAACATTGCAGATCTAGACGAACTAAGGGAAAACTATGTCAATCTTAAAATCCAACTTGAAGAAGCCAAAAGGAGAGAAGAGGTAGTAAGGAACCAATTGGACAAAAAGGAAGAATCATGTCATGAGCTGGAAGCATAAGTTGTGAACCTTAGAAAGAAGGTTGAGAAGTCAGACACCCAACACAAGTTCGTGATCAACTCGATGACCCTGGATGAGATTCTGGATAGTCAGATATCACCAAGAGACAACTCTGGCCTTGGATACAATAAGGAAAAGATCAGTATCCCTAAGAAATATGATGCAGGTCCTTCATTTGTAAAAGGTGAAAACAGGTCTGACACAGTTCCTTCAGTTGTAAAGGATGAAGACAGGTCTGAAACAACTCCTTCATTTGCAAAAAGTAAAAGCAGGTATGACTCAGTTTCTTCACATTCAAGAAATAAAAGAAACACTACAAAATTCAGAAGATATGATCATGGAAGACATCCAAAAGCTATTCATAAACCTCAAAGCAAGTTCATAAGAGAGACACCTTCATGGATGAATCAAAGAAGGTATGAGAGTGTCTTTAAAGGTTATTGTTTTTCTTGTAATGAATATGGTCATAAAGCCTTGGACTGTAGGCATCATGGAAAAAAACAAATTGGTAGGTTCAACAACAATATAAGATGTTGGAACTGCAATCATGTTGGACATATTGTTTCACATTGTTACACTATGAGATGCTATAGTTGTGGTGAATATGGTCACAAAGCCTATAACTGTTGGAACTCAAGAAAACAATTAATAAGAAATGCTTCACACAATATGACAACAAGAGTAAATAAGAAGATATGGAAAATAAAATCCCAAGTACCAAATAAGAAATATGAAGAAAATATTGTTCTTGAATCTACTAAAGTTAATAATAGGAGTTTGGAGAATGAAAGTTCTAATAAGGAATATTCTCACAACAAGGATAAAGAAGCTTCTGGTGCACATAATAATAACGTTGAAGATGAATATTCAATGCCAAAACAACAACAATAAGTTACAAATAAACCAATTGTGAAAAGAATCTTTACAGCATAAGAAATGAGAATAAGGCTTGATAAATCAACAAAAGATTAAACATCTTTCAAAGCATCCGAGACAAAGATAAATCAAGAGAAAAAACCTCAATCCAGCCATCATGAAGAATCTGATGTGGAAGAAGCCCTTTTTGATTAGAAAATTTCATAAAGGATCAAGGAAGTACAAAGGCAAGCTTCTTTTCAAATGTTATAACTATGAAAAAGTTGGTCATTTTGTATCCAAGTGTCCCTATCCCAAGGAGGACCTTGTAGATGAAAAAAATATAAAGATTTGGTATCCCAGTTAGAGATTGATGAGAATCTATGGACAGAACAAGGGTTGTTAGAAAAAGGATGAGCTACAATTGCGCAGTGTTCCAGTATCCACATCAGTAGTATTCTGATGTACAAAATGAGGTACATGACATCCTGTAGAAAAAACAAGAGGAGAAGCCCTATCAGAAAATGATACCCTTTTTAGAAATAAAGGAGGAGAACAGTTAGTAAAAACTCAAGTGAAGTTTTGGTTAGAAAATAACAAAGTAATTGGATTAAGTTTTGAAAAGACTCGATCACTACAAAAATTTGTATCAAGAAGACATCTCATATGAAACACAAAAAAAATCCCAATCAACTAAGATAAGAAGTTAGTAAATCAACAGGGGAATAAACCATGTCAAGAAGATCTACCTTTTTAGAAACAAAGGTGGAGAATAGTCAGAAAGAGAGAAATCATATTGGCAAGGGGAGTCATTCAGCTATGATTGGCAGAACATGTCTATAGGAAGATTTACCCAAGATCAGTATGGTCAGTAACATACAGAGCTTACCACAGGTGGCATATATTTTTGCAAAAACCCTTAAAATAGATATGTATTGAATATCTCAGGGGGAGATAGCAATCAACGACAGAAGGAGACATCATGTTATATCAGAAAAAGATTGATTGCAGAAGGAGTTACCAGTGGTCAGAGAAGTACTTATACTAATAGATCATAGGAGAAGAAACCCTTTGCCATTGATGTCAAAGGGGGAGAGAACCTTCATATAAAGGAAAAATTCATAAAAGGAAAGCATCATCACAGGGGGAGTTTTGTATATGAAGTTGGTGTGTTGACCTCAATGACAAAGGGGGATATTGTTGGAAATATTTTCATTGATGTCAACATTCGATCAGATGATCTGTTGTTAAATGACAGAAGTGATTTTCATTGATGTCAACAATATATCAGTCACCAGAATATGTCATACATTATGCAGAGAAGGAAAAGCGCAAGCTCAGGAGGAGGAGAAAACAGGACGAGCAAGTAGTATGAAGACCAAAGATCAGAAGAAAGAGCGCAGTGCACAGTATATCAGGTTGCAAAAGAAATTCATGATTATTGTTTATCACGATAGGATCAACAATCCTATGATAAAATATCAGGAGGGTTAGAAAACACAAATATCAAGGCTTAGGAGAACTAGCGACTGACTACATTAAAGAGAGTTAGTGAATGAAGAGCCTCAACAGTCGTCCGATCAGAGTGCAGAAACCTTAGCAGTCATCTGATCAGAATGAGAAGATCAGTTGCCATTCGATCAAAAGTTGACCGTGGGCTTAAGGGTTGCGAGAGGATCATGACCATTGAAAAGGATGAGATTCTGACTATCCATATACCCGTCGACCGTGGGATCAAACCCAAGTTCTTTTTTAGAAGTCAAATTATTTTCAAGTAGAAGGAACGCTGGATGATTGGTCAAATGACCATATTAATTCATGACTGTTGGATGCGCAAGCGCATGAATCAATGATCATTAGATCCAGGTAAGGTGCACCCACCTTAATACGTCGGCAAGAAGTGAGAGTGGTTTTAGGGGGACCCACACGAAACCACCCCATTCTGGACCCCACCCCTTCATTAAAGGCATAATGGCAAGGGGAGTCTGGAATCCAACCTTAACCGTATATCTAAGCTCCTTGATCTCCGTTGTCCAAGACTTGTGCGTCCAATTCCGGACCCCGCCCCCCCACTTCATTAAAGGAAGTATGGCAAGGGGGGTCTAGAATCTAATCTCAACCACAGAATTAGACACGAAAATCTTAACTATCCGAATTTGGAAGGAGGATATGCCTAGGAATCAACTAACAGTCCAAAACAAAGAAATGATATGATTCGTTGATCCAGAGGGCACGTGCCGAGTGATTGATATTTCGCTGACTCGCAGGTTAGGAAATTCAAAAGAAATGTTGCATGAAACTCGCGATAAGCGAGGTTGCAAAAAGATCTGGGCCATCGGATCACACAGGTTCAAGGCAGATCTCAGGCCGTCGATCAAAGGAGAACAAGAGTCGTTGATCCAGAGGACACATGGAAAGCACATGGCATCTCGCTAACTTGCGAGTTGGAGAATTAAAATTCAAGAACGTAGGAACTCGAGATATGTGAGGTCGCGATAGAATCTGGTCCATCGGATCATAGAGGATCAAGGAAGACCTCTAACTGTCGATCAAATATACATTGAGAGATATACGTCGATAGACCACGACATCAGGCCACATCAGTCAGGACGTGTGCATCCATGTCAGCAAAATCGACTCTTCTTGTGATGTTAGCAAGTATACATCACATCGGGAGTTTTCATCTTGGGAGTTTTTTCATCATAAGAAAATACTCTAAAAAGCACAAAGTCTCTAATGTCGAAACTCCGAAAGGGACACGTGTCAGGTTGGAGGTTATGAAGACTCAAAGGAATAAACACCAAAAGCCCATCAGCTGTCAATCTCGTCAGGATATTGAATCACGACCATTGATTTGGTAAAGTGCTCAAGCACTTGTTCAATCTTAGCATTTGGTCACCGTCGTTGGTCATATGCTATAAGAATATTAAAAGAAAATTATAACATGTCGCTATAATTGGTCAAGCCCGTGGTTCTGTGACGCACGGTTATATGAAATGGTTTGAAGGAAGCGCCTCCACGAAATTGGTCTCTGTGAAGTAAAAGTGTCTTGATATCGAGTATAAAGGATTAAATTGATCCATGACTATGATCAATTTATGAAAAACCTTCACGGTATCATGAATCGATACACATTCATGATTAAAAGAGAATAAATCATGAAAAACATGAATAATGAATAAAAAGGAAAAATAATATTAATTAAAGTTTAATTATCATTTTAAATGAAAAGGTACAATGGTTCAAATAAAGGGACACAATGTTTTAAATTTCACACCCGTTTGAAGAGGATATAAATGAGAAAAAGTGGTGACAAGAATGTGTCTCTGCACCTCAGAAAAGAAGATCAAATATCGAAACAGATTCCAAAAAGACCTCAGAGGAAAGAAAATGTGAATAACAGAAAGAAGATAAAATGTAGGTCAGAACATAAGCTAAATAAGTTGAAGCGGATTCAGAGAAGATATTAGAGGAAATAAAATATGAATTATAGAGAGAAGATGAAAGACAGCGATAAGAGTTTAATAGTATACCTCTGATCATAAAATCTAGTTGATTCTACAATGAATCACTACTACTAGAGCTGAATAAACTCTAGTTGGATAGACTGGGTTCTATCAGCAAGCTGGGACTTGTAGCAAGCTGGGTCTTGTGCCAAGCTAGATCTTGGCAGAGATTTGGTGCTCTCCGAGGAGTTGGTGCTGGAAATTTAGTTGGTGCTAAAAAGAAAATCCTTGATCACATATTCATATTACTATGTTCATATTTATTACACAAAAGCTTATACAAAACATTCGGTGTCTTTGTGTTCATTATAATTATGATGTGATTGTTATTAATCTGTTCATTATGTTTTAATTGGTAACTTGAAGGAAGAATTAGTTAAAATAGTTCGCACACTAATTCACCCCCCCCACTCTTAGTGTGGGTTGTGTGTTCTTTAGTGGATGTTGCGAAGCACTGCTTTATCATCGAAGTGATTAATGATTATATATTGAGGAAATGATGGTGCTAAACACTTTATTAAGTGTTAGAATCACATATCTGTGTCCCAGCTAAGGTTTCAAACACCTGAGTCTTGCAACCACCCCTCCCTCTACCTCGCATGAGACTTCATCTGCTTCGTAGGTGTTGCCAAAAGGGCCAGTAATTAGGGCTTTGTTGGTGCGTTGTTGTAGCGTTGAACCTTGGGTCTGCCCCTGTGCCAACAAATGGTTCTATGGCTGAGACCTAAAACTATGATTGATGGGAACTGAGAAACAAGAAGCTCTATGTAAAGATTCATCCTGAAATTGTGGAAGCTCTATGCGTAGATATGTGCCCTACCGCGCAGTATTCCACTTGATTTATAAAGATTTGTGCTAAATAAAGAAGCCCGATATGAAGAAAGGAGATTGGATCTGAAGAAAAGAGGTAAGATCTGGAAGCTTTGTGCCCTAAGAAAGTTAAAAGTGAGAATTTATTATTAAAAGAGGTAAGATCTGCAAGATCTGTGCTTTGATAAAGGTAAGAATAGTTAAAAGTTTTAGATCTGAAAGATTTGTGCTCTATAGAAGTAAGATAAGTGGAATTTTTTGTTTCTAGAGTATGGATCTAGGTATGTTTAATAGAGTCTGTCCTAGTTTGAAAACTAGGGCATTAATAGCTGAAAGAAGGTTTGATACGAGTAGATATGATAAGAATAGTGAAAGATATGTTATACCTATGCATAGAAAGAATGTTTGGACTAACAAATGGTTGCAGGACCCTAGAAAGAGTTTTTTGCAAGTTAGCCACCACAATATTAGCGCGCAGTACAGGAAAAGTTGGGGATCATTTAAAAGAAAGAGAGGATTAACCCTTTGTTACAGTTGCATAAGACCAGGACATCTGGCTAAGGAATGCCCTGGTGGAAGACCTAGTTACCTCTGTTGTAAGGCTCTAGACCATGAAGTATTGGATTGCCCTAGAATGATTGTTAAGCTTGAAAGAATGAATCTGAATAAAGAGAACCCTAAGGCAGATCCAGAAACTGAAATTATGGCAGAATACCAAAAGGGATTCGAGCAAGCATTGCTACAAATGAAAGAAACCCTGAATAACCACTGACATGTCAGATTATCAGAGATCTTCAGAGGAAAAGAATGCATTGAAACAAGAATAGGAGACTTCGACATTGACTGTGTTCTAGATGAGGAAACACAAGTGAATGTCATGACCGAGAGAACTTGGGAAGATATAGGGAGGCCTACTATGACTCCCTCATTAGGAGGAATAGGGTTATTCAGAGGAAAATTGGTAAACCTATGTCGAAGGCTCGCCCAGATACCTATGACTGTCAATGGAACTTCGACAGAGGAAGATTTTGAGATTATTCAATTTATTGAGGATAGCTCCCTATTTACCATGTTAATAGGAATACCTTGGATTGACAAATATCAATCCAATCGAAAGAAAGAAGAAGAATTTTTGGATCAAAAGAAACAATAATTAAAAGATTGCATGACCAGAAAGATCACACAATTAATTGAAGAACAAGAGAATAGATCGAAGCTATTTGACACTAGAGACCCTGATGTTGAAGTTGCAAGAACACTAGAAGACCCACAGAAGACTGAAGTACTTACTCCAAATAAAGAAGAGATGTTACCCCTGAGTCCTAGGAGAGAATATCAACAGAGTGAAGTAACTAAGACCACAGAAGATAAGAATCAGAATGGAAAACGAACTACCGAGATGAATCTCACTGGAAACAAGGCTAGAAAGAAAAGTAAGAAGAGGGCTAAGTTGCAGAAGGTTCCAGAGGGAACTTCGCAGACAGAAAATTTTCAGAATTGGAGCTTCATCGGGATATCAGAACAGCGACACATGGCACTTCTCCATGGCGAAGCAATATGGCCGTTGAGGATATTATAACCATTCGATCGATGCTCCGAATAGGCAGAAAGGAAATAAAGGTTTGTCATCACATCGTTAGACTGCGCCATATTGGATAGAACAAGAGTTAGTGAGGCTTCATGCCCATTACAAGAGAACTGTTTCCAAGTTGCCTACTTATCTCGTTGCGCCATGCACAGAGAACACTTTTGTTAACTAAGAGTTTGAACCCGCATACTAAGTGAATTATATATAGTGATAATTGCGCTATTGTTGTTTGTTCTAGTGTTGTATCTAAGTTCATCGTGATCCCGATAATTTTAATCCTGAGTGCATACATCCGACGAGCTCACCGCAGTTCAAGAATCAGTAACAAAATTTCTCCTCGACTTAATGACTGAAAGAGTCATGTCGGAGCGAGGAGTGTCTACAGGTGTACAAGCATCTTCGATGAGAGGATTGTCGGTCTCTCCGTCCATTTCTCGAGTCAGTCCATCCCGACTAGTAGATGAAAAGTGAACTAAGCATAGGGATGATCTCGTGAATGCTAAGTTAATCCTGAGTATACTACCCACCTATCTACCACCTCTAAGTGGCACAATCAATCGACATAGTGTGCCCAGATATTTTGAGTATGCTTTGGTCACTACGTACCTCCCAAAGGGGATACCCACAGTTCACACCGACTAAGATAAAATTACAGCGTTGAAGTTTAATGACTTCAACCTCGGTGACAGGAAGGTTGAAGTATCTGACCAGAACAAAAGTAAAGAATTCAAAGATAATTCCTCAATCATGGACCCAAAACCTCGCGCAGTACCTAATAAACCAGTTGGAATTGGACTGCAGGGAAGCCCAAGATCAGGGATATGAATTCCACTTTAGTTGGATATTGATCCTGATCACTTTCATTGCATGGGAGATGCCGGAAGGTGTGACCTTCTCGGACATCAATCCGTTTGAACCTCTGGCCACGAAGTTTAGTACATTGTGGTACTCGAACAACATGAATAAACAGTGGAAGTCAAATGTCATGTTCCATAAGTATTACAACCAATTGAAGGTAGTCATCTAGTCCAAGCCTCATATGACCTTGAATAACCTTCATAGGTTTTGTCCCTTAATGAAATTCAGTGTGGACTGCGATTTTATTTACATCACAGCACGCACAGATGGACATAAAAAACATCTGCAATCATACTACAAGCTGACGGAAGATGACTTGGAAGAAATTACCAATGAATGGTCGGTGGAACTCCTTGTTCCAGCAAACCTTGTGGAGATGTCCGATGTTGACATCCCAGAAACAGTGCAAGATACAGTTGTACCTAGCAAGACAAAATAGACCGAAGAGGTCCATGATTTAGACAATTCATCTGCGAAGACCGCTTCCATCTCAGTAGAGCAAGGAGGAGATGGTGGAGAGATAGATGGCGCAGAATTTGAACCGAAGAAAGGTGATGTTACACCGCCTAGAGATGAGGAGGACCCCTCAAAGAAAAGGAAGGTTTCCCCACCGAAACCCTCATCCCGAAAGAAAGTGAAAGCAACCAGGACCAAATTTGAGACCACCCTCACCTCAGATGACTTCAACTTCATCATCGCAACACTGAACGATGCTTCCCTGGAGATAGCAAAGAAGCAAGAAGATAAGCAGGAGGAGGTGTTCATTCAGATTAAGGATGAGCTCCAGGGGTGCAGTTGGCATTACAGTCCATCTGCATAGTTTCTAATGCGTCTCTGTCAGCAGGTACAACAGAACCAGGTGATGAGCTCAACTACACCGAATCACTGATACAATCGAACCTCGCCTTCAACGAGCTTAGGAAGAGACAGCACAAGCCACCCAGGATTTAGCGCAAGTATAGAAATACCTTGAGGAGAAACGCAGTGCTGCAGAATGGGAAAATATTTCTCTACAAGTGAAGTGGGATGAAGAAAAAGAACAATTACAACAAATCAAGGAACAATTGCTCACCGAGAAACTTGAAGTAAAGGAAATGGTTCACGGAGCACTTCGCTCTGTGACAGTCATCGAAGTAAAGGCCAAAGAAAAAGTTCTGCAATAGGTGGCACAACTTGAAGAGGTAATCCAACAACTCCAACAACGCATAGCAAACTTGGAGATTCGCATTGTGCCCGAAACCCCTCAAGATGTAAGACACCTAAGGGAAGCAACTACCCACGACGCAGTTGATAGATTAAAAGCTCTTTCCTTGGAGTGCAAGCAACTGAGTAATCGAAGTGCCCAAACATATGAGAACCTCACCGAACCCAAATTTATAGGCATTGGAGTCGCAGCCAAGGACGCAAAACAACATGCAGACACACTACAAGCACAGTTGAAATCCCTGTCAGCCGTAGAAAGAATGAAGCGGTCTCAAGAGCAACGCACTGCCCAGCAGCAGATCCATATGATTCAAGGTAGAGTGATGGAAGTTACTCAATGGCTTCAACCAGTACAAGATAATGCATTCCAATTATTCACAGAGGTTGAAAGCCGAGGAGCAGAGCTAGAACAGGTCATTAACGCAGCAGAACAATGCCTAGAAGGGCCAATAAACGATGCAGTGATCCAGGAGTTTATCGAGAAATAGGTCATTGCACATCAGCAGGTCGAAGAAGCTCGAGCCAAGATCAAGGTATTCAAATAAGAACTGATCAGACCAGAGTGACTCGGGACGAGTCACAAGTGAGTCTTGGGGGCATGTTGGCTCTTGACCAAGTCTTTGAAGATACTTGTTCATAGTGACCTATTTTGGGACTTCGACAACCTGTCAAAGGAGGAGTGCAAGACAAAGCAGAGATCAAGGGATCTCAACCCACTTTGGGTCCTTTTTGGTTTTTGGGGGGATAATGTAACAAGATTGGGATGTCGGCCCATGGGTTTTACCCATGTTTAGGCCTATTTTGTAAAGTATAAATAGAAGGCTAGGCAATGTAAGAAGAGAAGTAGTAGGATGGTAAGCTAAGCGCTAAAGGCTAAGTGCTAATTTGGATTGTAAGGGCTTTGTGCATTCTGTGTAAGACTTGCAAATATTAGTGCAAGTCTTTGTGTGACACTGTAGAAGGCTTTGTATTGTAACGCAAGGAAGAAGGATCTAGCGAGCTACGCAAATCTTTTGTCCTATGCGGAGTAAGGGTTTTGAGGCTTTGTGCTTGTAACCGATTGACTAAAGACTATAAAGAAGAAGAGTTGGTGGACGTAGCCCCGGGGTGGGGGTGAACCACATAAACGTTATGTTGTCTTGCTTTGTGCTTGTCTTAATGTGTTTATGTCTTCTTTTTCTAAGTTCTTTAAGATGATTATATAGATATGCTTATGCTTAGTGCTAATGATATGTGAGAATATTAGATCTAATCCATATGAATGTGCTTAGTTCTTGATCTGCTATATATGACCTATCTATTGATGCTAAGTGCTTAAGTATGTTATAATAGTGTGGATGTTGCGAAGCACTGCTTTATCATTGAAGTGATTAATGATTATATATTGAGGAATTGATGGTGCTAAGCACTTTATTAAGTGTTAGAATCATAGATCTGTATCCCAGCTAAGGTTGAAAACACTTGAGTCTTGCAACCACCCCTACCTCTACCTCAGGTGAGATTTCATCTGCTTCGCAGGTGTTTTCGAAAGGGTCAGTAGTTAGGGCTTTGTTGGTGTGTTGTTGTAGCGTTGAACCCTGGGTCTGCCCCTGTGCCAACAGAGAGAGAAAGAGGGGCAGAGAGAGTGAGACTGAGACTAACAACGACGAGAGAGATAAAAGGTGGAAGAGAGATGGAAGAGAGAGGGGAGTGAGGGACAAAGGAGCAGAGCAAGAGAAATAGAGAGATAGAGGGAAACATGGTTTAATAGAATAATTTGTTTCCATTCCTTCACTAATAGGTGTATGTCGATCTATGTTAATGCATTTCTACTCTGTGGATGAGTGTTCTAATAATATTTGAATGTAATCAAATGTGAATCTTTCTGTAAGAGGGGGAATGAATCAATATCGATTGAAGTAGAACAAGATCATGATCAAGTTCCTATGAAATTTGTGGGTTTTATGATGACTGAACAATTTGATGACCAATGATGATGGTTGGAGCTTGGGTGAAGGTAATGAATTGAACCAAAGGATAGAATATCGCAATGGAAGCATGTGAGAAGGCGTCAAGTAGAGATAGATTCTAGAAGGAAGAAAAGATCCAACTGTTGATCAATGGAGAGATCAATGGATGAGAAAAAGTAACCAGGCTAGTTTTAGTCCCTCGCAAAGACCAAATTAAACATTTTTCGGTGCCTTTATAACTCATGGTGTCTAGTGGTTCGGTTGATAGAATTCCAACTAGATCAGACTCATATTACTTGAGGAAGAGTTGGACAAGTACCCTAGTGCCTGATGGTTGATGTAACCAGACTGAAGTAAACATCTAAAGGTTCATTACTTGTAATCTGATGGTCTCGGTGACCATTTAAGTGAGTGGTGTTGGCAACGAGTATTAATCCTTTCTAAATTGGTGGTTTCGGTGGCTGGTTAACACAACATAAAGGGAAGGATCGAAACATTGAGAATTCAAGCCAGTTACAGAAAATGATTGAGAAAGGGATAAGAGGGGGTTAAAGAGAATAGGTGCAGGAAAAAGATAAGGGGGATTTAAAGATGACCCTGTGCACATTATTTTTGGTAAAGGGTAAGCCCTTGGTTGTATGGGATTGATGGTGTTTGATACTAAAAAAAATCCAACCATCCATTAAAGGAGATAATAGAAGGTGAAAGGGAGTGGTTCTCCCATCAATTCGTATTAGAGTGAGAAGATATTGCGTGAAGAAGAAAGGAATTAGATGAACAATGAAGAAACTTCTGAAGATGCAGATTTGATGAGATCTAGTAAGTAAACATGGTCTTTATGTTTTACAATTAATTCAGGACAAAGTATTTTTGGTAGGAAGAAGTAGGAGAAAGAATATTTGTGGTATAACTCACAACAGAGGAAGTTGTAACATAGAAGGAAGGAAGAACTTTTATATCTCTCACATATCACGATATTGTTGAGAAAATGTCAAATTATTGGAAGCTTGAAGTGCATGGATGGAAATTGAAAGAGGTTAACAAAGAGATGGAAGCTTCCATACAAAGTTTATGTGAAAATTTGAATCAATCAATTTGCAACACTAGCATGCAACAACAAATCACATAGTTGGATAATGAATTGGATGAGTTATGGAAGTATTTTATGAATATTCCCAAGTGGAATTGCAAAGGGATAAAGAAGGAAATCAACATTAAGGAAAAATTGGTTGAAGATGAGTGTCAAAACAAGGAAAATGGACATCAAGCAAGAAAAGTGTGGGATATTGGAAGATTATAAACAACATTAAAGGAACAATGGAGGAGATCATGTGGGAAAAAAAAAATCAAGTATGGGATGTAGGAAAAAAGAAGCAATTGAGGACATATGACCAGGAGGTCATCAAATTTTTATACCTTGGGAGTATGATGTAGGAGCAAATTCACTCAAAATAAACCTTGTTGAACAGACCTAAGGGGGGTCTTGAAATTTACCAAAGGGAGTGGGTTCCCTTAATGAAATTAATTGTATTTTTCTAAGTTTGTATGGTTATAGAAGGATAGGGTTTGTTTTCCTAATTAACATGTAAATTGATTATTAGAACAATTAGTTGGGTTAGTGTGGATTTTCCTAAGTATGTATGGAGCATTCAATCTTATTGATCCTTTTATGTATATAATCAATAATAGAGAGTGGGTCAATATAGTTAATAGAGGAATTCTTTTGTTGTAATTAGTTACAAGATTTTAGGGATCTATCTTGGTGGACTAGAATTTTATCTTCCACATAAATATGTAATCCTTTGGGCATGAATGGGGGCGGCCAAACATAGTGGAATTAGGAAAGAGAGGGGGGCAATTTTAGAGAAGCAACCATAATGTGAAATCAGTCCAGTAAAGGAAGAGAGGTAAATTATGATTTTGTACAAAATTTTTGAAGTATTTCGGTTTAATAGAATAATATGTTTCCATTCCTTCACTATTGGGTGTATGTCGATCTTTGTTAATGCATTCATACTCTGTGGATGAGTATTCTAATAATATGTGAATGTAATCAAGAGTGAATATATGTGTAAGAGGGATAATGAATCGATCTTGATTGAAGTAGAACGATATCATGATGAATTTCCTATGAACTTCGTGTGTTTTATGATGACTAGACAATTTAATGACCAATGATGATGGTTGGAGCTTGGGTGAAGGCTATGAATTGAAACAAAGGATAGAGAATTGCAATGGAAGAATGTGAGAAGGATTCAAGTGAATATATAGTTCTGGAAGGTAGAGAAGATTTGACCATTGATCCTCAAAGATCAAGAATAAAAAAAATTCTTGAATAAGGGGAAGATCTGACCGTTGATCAACAGAGAGATCAATGGCTGAGAACAAGTAATTGGACTGGTTTTAGTCCCTCATAAACACCAACTTAAAAATATTATGGTGGATTTATAACTCCTAGTGTCTGGTGGGATAGTTGACAAACCTCCAACCAGACCAAACTCATATTACTTGAGGATGAGTTGGAGAAGTATCATGGTGCCTAATGTAACTAGATAGGTGTAAATCTCTAAAGGTTCATTACTTGTAACCTGGTGGTCCTGATGGACCGGTGACCGGTTAAGAGAGTGGTGTTGGCGATGAGTATTAATCCCCAGTGAATCGGTGGTTCCGATGGTTGGTTAACACAACATAAAGGGAAGGATCGAAATCTTGAGAATTCAAGCCAATTAAGGAAAATGCTTGAGAAAAGGATACGAGGGGGTTAAACATAATAGGTGTAGGAAAAATGTTAGGGGGATTTAAAGTTGACCCCGTGCACATCATTTTTGGTAAAGGGTTAATCCCTTGGTTGTATGGGCTTGATGGTATTTGCTATTAAAACAAAGTCGACCATCCATTAAATGAGAGAATAGAAGGTGAAAGGGGGTGGTTCTCTCATCTCTATGTGTGTACGTGAGAGAGAGAGATAGAGAGAGAGAGAGATTGTCATTTTATAATACTTACATGTTGTCCTTGCTTATGGACATGAATGAAAAAGTTAAAATGTGTAAAAGGGTATTATTGTTAGGGATATGTGTAAGTGATTCAAGAAAAAACTTGGGCCTTTGAATAACGTGATGAGCTCATGGATCTAGGTCATTGAGTAAGTAGAGTTGTGGAGTTCTTTTGTCTTCCCGTCATTGAGTAAGTAGAGTTGTGGAGTTATTTTTTCTTCCCAGCTTATATGTCAATGGTAAATCTAACTTAGGTGAGGTTACCAATTATATAGATGGTTTTGATGATATCAATGGTGTTGGGGATAATTTCATTGGGTGACATTAACATGGTCAGTCACATCCATGATTTTGATGGTATATATGATTTAAATATGACATCGAGATTGATGTTCATTATGATTTGATAATATCAAATCCTCGAGGATGATGTTTGTCTTAACAATATTTGTGAAATTAAGGATTCACTACAGATGGTATGGTGGAGTCAATGAAAATGTTGGTACAAATGACTGGATAGGTGGATTGTTAATAGAATTAGAAACATTGAAGTGAGGGTACTATTGATCCAAGGATATTGGCTTGACTACATTAATGATATTGATAATTTGGATGGTGTCAATTTGATTTGGTGACAATTTGACAATATGATAGGTGATCGATTTAATAATAACAATAATGATGTTTTAGATGACTAGGCAATATTGATGGAATTTGTTGATGTTAGATTATGATGAATGGGATGAAGGAAAATTGGTATGATAGTGTTAAGAAATATATCAAATTTTCATATTAATGCATATGAGAGTTATTTGCACTTGTGGTTATCAGTGTTGAAGAATAGTTCAAAATATCCTTTACAGTGTAACCAAGGCATCAAATGATAATTGAATTTACATGCTTGGAGTCGGTATTGCTATTGGCTGCATTGAATTTTAGATGAGGTGATTGAATTAGATAATACATGAATTGGAATTTGAAAATAAAGGAGATTTGTGTTGGTTTTCTTAATATTGAATCGGTTCTGAGGCCATAGCTCTTTTGAGAGGGGGGGATTATAACACCCCACTATACATGTGAATAATGTGCAATATTTTTGGTTGTCAATGAGGGAAGATGTTATTATTTTTTAGGAATGATTGACTCTTCATTGATTATTGTTAACCATTACTTATAAGTATCATCCTCCCAAGACTTTAGTTGAATTTTCCCGGGAAACTTGTCATTGATGAAGTGTACCTTGATAATAGGTGATATGTTCTCTTTCCTTTATTATTATTAAGATTTGTATTAGATACCCTTTGGTTAGGATTTGATTATCTTATGTTGTCAATTGGACCATTATTTTGTGATGATCCCTTATTGATATTCATTTTCCATAAGACATAATTGTATTTCCTTGTTTTATTAATAAAATGTGATGTCAGTTGCTAAGGGGACATGGACAAGAGATGGGGGATGAATTAATCCACAAAAAGGGAAATTATCTAGGATAATGGCCAAGAGGGTCCAAGGAGGAAATACCCATGTATATTAATTTAACCCATTTTCCTAAAATTGCTATTTGTATATGAACCTTTTCATTTCTGATTGAAACAAAGTTACCAACTTAATGAGAACTGTAACCTCAAAACGAGAACTCTAGCCCTTAAGACCCATATTTTTGCACAAAAAGCATGAAAATCAACCCCCAAATAAAAAAAGTGGTGCTACCGGTAGCACGACTTTTTGTAACCGAGTCAAAATTACAACTTTTTCAAGCATGGGCTTAAAGGATCAAATGGTTGCTCAAAAAAACTTTAAAATCAACCCCCAAATCAAAAAGTGGTGCTATTGGTAGCACCATTTTTTCTAACTAGGTCAAAATTACAACATTTTTTCAAGCATGACCTGGAAACATAAAACAGTTGCTTAGAAAAACCTTAAAATCAACACCTAAATAAAAACACGACACTACCTAAAGAAAAATGTTTTTTCTAAATGTTAAAATTGCAGCTAATTACGACCTAATTGAAACTATGGCTTTGACAACAAATCCCTGCGCAAATAAAAAACCCAAAATTGGATCATAAATGGTCACTTGAAAATTTATTTACTAACTTTTTTTTTAATTTACATTAAAAAATAAATAAAGAGAAATGAGAAAATCTTCATGATTTTTTTTAATGAAGACAAAAACACATTTAAAAAATATATTAAAAACCCAAATTAGAAAATAAAAAATTAAAAAAAAAAGGTGAAAAACTAAAAAAAAATGAAAAAAATTTAAAATATTTTTTTTTGTTAAAAAGAATAATAAATGGCCCAAAAAAACTTATGGCCCCAAAAAAAATTTAGAAGGTAAAAAAAAAATATATATATATATATCCCAAATTTAAAAAAACTAAAATAAAATCTTTAAGACAAAATTTAAAAAAAATTAATAAAAAAAACCTTAAAATTACAACCAAAAAAATTAAATTTTACGTAAAAAAAATTAAAAAATAATATTTAAATGAAAAAGGTTCATACAAATTAAAAAAAAAAATATTAAAATATTTATATTATATAGTTGATGATGATGATTAACGTCCACTAAGACTGAATTGGTCTATCGGACCTTAAGAGGGTAAGCGATTACTTGCGATTCTTTAGAATTTTGTTTTTGTGCTCAAAAAGCATTAAGAGAATCTTACCAATATCACCATACTTTTGTTGAGTTAAGAGGTTAGGAAGGTTGGTAGTGTGACAAATATTTTGAACATGAGATTTAATATGGGTATAGGATGGACATTCTAAGAGAAAGTGTTTTTCATCTTCAACCTTCTTAGTGTAACAAAGGTGACACACTCTTTCATCCCATGGCATTTTAGGAATTGACTATGGAGCTTGTGAGAATTTGTTCTTATCTTAGCAATGCTTTTTTTTCCTTTACACTTGGAAAAACGGATAGATAATTTTGATCTTCTAGATTAGGGTTGATTACATCCTTATAATACCTTAATTTTATTTTTTCCTCTAACTCTTTATCACACCACATTTTCTC
>SNQJ01S0016660.1:0-16059 GCA_010110895.2 Picea sitchensis
TAAAAAGGAATTTGTGATTAAATATTAGAAAATCGACATGTTTTCATATATATCTCAAAAATGTGTGATCTTTGTAATGTGTAGGAATATGTGAAGGATTAATTCAAAAAGACTTCTCGAATATTTCCTCCTCCATTTCAAGGAGATAGTTATTCAAAGCAAAAGATCATGGAGATTTGGTTGGCATATCTTATCCAAGATATATGAGAGATATGTGTGAGGATTTGAAGGGATTATATTTTGTAATAATGGGAAATTGGTTGAGAGAAAAGTGGATCTGTAATTATGAGATGCTTATATTCTTTTCAAATATCTCATGTATAAAAGAGAGTGCTATCTCTTCATGAGGGAGTAGTCATTAGGAGGAGAAAGTAATTAGTCATTTCTTGGTTAGTTTCTTGACTTCATTATTTTGTCATTTGATCATTTTGATGTAATTGAGATTGATTTATTGTTAGTGTGAGATCACATGTGTCCTCTTGTTGCTCTTCACATAACAACCCTAATTAATTATTTAATTATCATGAATGATAAATATTAGTTTAATGAATTATTAAAATAGATTTAAGGAGACTTTATTATAATATTATTATTATTGGTAGTTGAACCAATTAATGGGAAGGATAAGGTTGTTGGGAATTAATGGAGGGACAAGGTTGTTGGGAATTAATGAGGGGGATTTGAGAGAGGAGGATAAGAAAGAAGGGGAGGACTTGGAAGAGAGATCTTATTTATGTTTGAGGATTTCTGAATTTCTAAAAGCAAGAGGAGGAGGAAATTGGAGGAATGGTTTTGGGGATCTCTCACAGGGAACTATTGTTGTTGGGAATTTTGGGCTCAGGAGCCAGGAAACCGTAAAGAATCCTAGAGCTAGGGAGTCAGAGAGGCTATTCCTAGTTGTCTGGGAGGTTAATACTCACTTTGGGAAGTTTGGGCATCATCAACAACATCATTCAGGTTGAGGTAAATACCTTATGCATTTTCTTATACTGTTGTTTATTATTATACTGTTGTTCATTATGTTCATTATGTTGTTGTTTATCATTATACTATTGTTCATTATTATACTACTGAACTGCCAATTATTATGCTGAAACAGTAAATAAAGAAGTAAATTAGAAAGAATTTCTATATTTATATTTATTTTTATGAGGCTTTGTATGCACAAGGCTTACATATGGTATTAGAGCCAAGTTTTTATTTTGTTCTAGATGACATCCTTTATGTTTGAATCTGGTGAATTGGGTCATTTTTCAATCCATTGAGGAGGGGGCTTCCCTTTCCAGTTTCCAGCAGTTTTACCTATTGGATTCATTCAATTAAAGGAAATAATGGGAAGAAAAACCTGCAAATTGAGATACAAACTTTGAGGGCCTCCCGATTGAGAATAAGCAAAGCAGCTTAACCCTGCAACCGAATAAATAATGCAGATAGATGGGTAGGCATGTCTCAGGGAACACGCAAATGGAAATTATTACAGTTAAAAAAATATGTTACAGTTAACCTCATCTGCCCACAATTTCCGTGCAAATCCTGGAAAATATTGACATAATAGATATCACACTAACGGTTGATTATTCAAAGACCAACCGATGCTTAATCCAAATGCGTTAAACTTACCCTAATAAAAGGAAGCCAGTTCAAAAATAAACCAACATAATTTCTTGAATTAGGGGAGATAATTACCTAAGAAATCATGTAGACAATAAGAATGCCCAAATTGCTAATATTAACATGGATCTGCAACATCATCTTCCCAATTCTCCCTAAGGCATCTCCCATGATGCCTCCATAGAAAGACTCTACCCCAGCTCTACTAAACCTTAAGAGAATGTCAATTGAAGCATCTAACAACAAGCCAATGAAGATAATGAGCATAATCTCGAGGACCAATCCCAAGACCTTCATAGTAGCAGGAAGAGCCATAAACCCCACTCCCACCACCGTAGTCGATAGATTGAACACCGCCCTGCAGAACGAGGTGCCATTGAATCCTTCGTGCACACAATATTTGCCATATTGGTGCCTCTCCGGAAGAAACAGACTGCTTTCACTCACCAGAGGCTTCTGGTTCCATGATCTCCTCTCCGACGAGGCCACGATTGTCATTGTTTAGACAAAGCTGGGAAACAAACAAAAAAATCGTGGGTACCGGGATTTTTGAAAAGGAGAGGACAGACTTGTGGATAGATCCAAGGGAAGAACCTGCAAGGGAACAAACCTACACACAATACCAAAGTCCGCGAACAAGTGCCGAGCGCCAAAGCACTCAGGACAAGCACCAAGTCATGAGGAATACAACACACAATACCAAAGTTTGATACCGGTTTTTATGAAACAAAACCCAGCGCCCAAGACCAACCGACCGAGCACTAAAGCCACTAAGGGATCTCACGGGTAACCAAGCCCAATGCTCGAGTTAAACACCCACAATCCAAAGCACCAAGTGCCACGCCGACGAGAAGAGGCACAAGAGAGTCTTCTTCATGCCCATAACCCACAAGCCCAAGTATCATTAGCATCCACACCAAGCGCCGAGGAGGGATCCCGTTACAGTCATCCAGCACCTCCGCAAATCCCTCCGGCATCTCGCAGTGGATGACTTGGTTGAGCTCGAAGGACGACAGGCAGGCTTCGAGAAGACTTGTGGCCTTATTGGATCCCGTAGTCGTAGTCGTGGCCCTGGCCATGATCTCATGAAGCTTGTGGAAGAAGGACCAGTGGACAAAGATGAGCCCTCTGTTAGCTGTGTGATGCTTCTATAGCTTGTAGCGACGCTTGAGATTCTCGACCTTGTCGTGGCACTGCTTCGAAACCCTAAGCAAAACTGTGAACGAGGAAAACAAAGCTTCCAAAAAGAAATGAGTCGGGGATGGGTGGAGACTTCTTTTGCATTTGATTTCCTTTTAGCGTGGGGGTGTGCGGGAGAGGCATGTGTGCTTGGGCTTCATTCAAGGTTTCACGTAGCATAACCCCCTATATTTATTTATTTTTAATTTTTATTATGATTTATTACTTAATTAAAATCTTTATATATTTTTATTATTTTCTAATTAATAATAATTTTGTTATTATGAAAAGATTTTATTTGGGTAAATGACTTTGAATAGGATTTGGGAAATTATTTGGCTTATTTTATCCTCTTGTGCAATAAGCCTTGTGTACTGCAGTTGTTTAGTTAGTCGAGTTTGTGCATTATTGAGAAGTCTATTTTTATATATTCAATCCACCCTTTCATAGAAGCACATAGCCTTGTGTAGTGCAGTTGTTTAGTTAGTCGAGTTTGTGCATTATTGAGAAGTCTATTTTTATATATTCAATCCACCCTTTCATAGAAGCACATAGATATAAAGGAAAAACATAAAAGTAGAGCATACTCTATGTCCCTTCCGTAGAGAGATCTATCAAGGCTATATATATTGGGATCAAGTTATTTTTTTGCTATCTCATGTAACTTCTTAACATTATTTAATGACCATTATGTGTTCTTATTATTAATTAGATTTAATGTAACTATTATTAAAGTAATATTCCAATGTGCAACTGAAAAGTTTAAACCTAAATATTTTTTTTATTGTTTTCGCTTTGGAAATACAAGACTTGCAATATATATGATTCTACATTATTTTTTTGGACACATAGTGGTAGAGATAATTATACATATTTATGAAAAAAAAATACATAAAAAAGTTTATATATAAAGTTTTTTTTAATAATAATAATTAAATATATATAATAAAATAAAATAAAAGTATAAATACAATATAGGATCAGTATATTATATTTAAATATTAAATAAAGGATTAGAAAAATTGACAATAAGAAAATATAAAGGGAAAGGGGTTAAAAAGGTCAATAAAGGGTTCTTGGTTTGTTAAAATTTTGATTTTTGTTAAAATTTTGATTTAGTTTATTGAAAGGATAATTGGTATATATATGTTGAGGTAAATAAATATTATAGACCATGCTAGAAAGTGCATTTCGTTTAAGCTCATGTATTTTAAATATCTTGAAAATATAAATAAAATATTTTCATTTTGTCATTACTTAAAAATTTCATGTAATAAGATTGAAGTTTGTGAGTTAGCAAATAAGTCATTTATTGAAGCATGACTTACTAGACATGGATCCATTACAACATAAACCAATTCATGAAATGAGTGTTTGAAAATATAACAAAAGATGTTTAACTGTAAATAGACTTTCAATGCTTAAATAAAAAGACTCCACAGAGTTCTAAGAGGTTGCAAGAGTTTGTAAATGAGGTAGTAAGTTAAGCAAGTTTGCTTAAAGAAACAATTTATGGATGAGGATTTATAGTTAATGTATTTGAAGCCCAAAATTCTTTGAATTTGTGAAAATTATCTATTTAAGTAGATTATCCAAAATCATAATAAAATTAGTTAAATACAACTAAATTTTATAAATACATAGATCATGAATTAATCAATTATTCTGCATAGATATCTCCAATAATAATATCAAAACTTATCTTATGATTGATGATTTCAATGGCATCCACAACTTATGGAATATGCATAACATACAACTAGCCGTGTAACTCCATTCTCTCTTTTCTTTAAGTGAACTACAATATCTTAACACTAACTGTGTTATATAGTCATATAATAACAACATAGAAAGTAATCATATAACAAATAAATAAAAAAGGTAACGTTAATAGGGTAATATATAATGTAACTTTAGTAGGAGTATAAGAAGGAAATAGGTAGTAGCAACAAGTGCATTGATAAGTCATGAATTTAATGAATATAAAGACTAGGAAGAGTAAAAAGGAAACAAAAAAATAGAATGCAGTATAAAGAAGGAATGAGGTAAGGAGTAATGGTAAATAGTAAAAACTAAGTATATTAAATGATAGTGTAGTCAACAATGTAGCAATTTGTACAATATACTAGAGGAAAAATTAAGGAAGTACATAGGTGGGATACACTTAGTAATAGAAGTGGTGTATAGTTAAGTAGTATATCATGGGTTCAAAATAAAGTGGATGAGTAATAAGGGAGAAGTAATAGAAAAAAAAATCTACAAAATGCAATAAGGAAGATGATGATATATGTACAAATCATCCTGTAATTGAGGGTTATAGTAAAAACAAAAAAGAAAAAAAAAGAAAAAAAAAGAAAAAGAAAATATAGAAACAATTAAGGATTGGTGTGAATAAATATATATAATTTACGTATATAAGTTGCAAACAAAAAGGGAGTGATAATGATGATAATATGGATCTTAGAGGTATAGGTCGAAAAAAGAAATAAGATGTACGACGGATAATAAATAATGGTTATAGAAAATGAAATATTAGGATAAATATATAATTAGAGTTATGAAATAGATAATAACATATGGAGTCAGTAAATAAGTACATTGTTTGAGGAATGGAAGGTGTAATATCAGAAGAATTAAAAGGTGATAAATGTATAACTAATGAGGGATGTGAATAATGTATCCTAATATATATATATATATATATATATATATAAAGGGTAATAGTAATAAAAAAAATACTAAATGAATGAGTAAGAAATACATTAGTAGTTAATATAAGGGTGGATTATTGAGAGGCAAGTAAGTAGGAGTAGGCATGATAAGCTTGGTTAAAAAAAATAAAAATAAAAAAGGAAGAAGAAGAAGAAGAAAATAATAAGGTATGATGTGTCAAGGAAGATGCAAAGTTCACACAATAAAATATAATAGATAAATGATATATATAAATACTTGATGTGTCGTTAGTGAGAGGAAGGAACTTGAAAAGTGTTGGAGGTGCACCCATAAAGAGATATAGAGTAGAGTCAATAAATATCATATAGATATAGAGGATATAAAAGTTGAGACAAGTGAAGTTCAATTGTGAGAAAAAGAAGACATTAAAGACAAGTAATTGTAGAGTGTGGAATGGATCCTAGTATGAAATGTAGTCATGATATGGAGATACTCACTAAGAAATGGTAGACATGGATCCTTTCGAAGCATGTATGTGCTTTGTAATACCCTTGTAACTAGAGAAATTATTGTGCTTCGTCTGTGATGAAGATGATCTTATACTCAACATTTCCTCATCAAGATCTAATCTATTTGAATTAACAAGAAAGTCACTAATTAAGAATATTGACTAAAGAATGAATGAAACGATTTCTTCACATAATGATCAATTATCAATATCTTAGTAAATATTCCTAAGAATGGGAAACTTTAGTAGTGACATGTGTTGTACCACTCAAGTTAAAGTGATAATCAAATTTAGTAGTAAATGATTAATTAGTAAGGTATTACACGTGGGATTATATGCATGTCTTAATGAAATTTATATAAACCTCAATATAAAAATCACTTAACAAGAAAACCAATAAAGAGTTAAGGTTTTAACTAGTAGTCAAGCTAGCAAACTATACTTTAAATATTGGAATCCTACATGGCCCTTGGGTAGAACAACCCTGTAAGAGGGGCATGTATTAACATTAACTAAATCACAAGTGGTGACAAAATTTGAGTTTGGACACAATGGAAGCCTGCTAAATAGAGGTATCCAATTAATGTATTATTAACATCAACATATTTCAAATTAAGTGAAGGTCCAGTGGGACTAGATAGCACAAGATCTACTACTTGGGATGATGCGAGGACCATACTACATGAACATCTCACAATTTTTACCTTAACTTCAGGATAAAGTTTCCTGAAGGGTGGGTGTATGTAATGCCCCATTTTGACTTAGACAGTTAGAATTACTTATGGACTAGTCATATATTCATTGTTTATTATCTGTGGACACTATTAACTTTACACTTTAAATTTTGGACATATGAATCTATGGGAATGTCAATTCTATGAATTTTTAACGTTATTTTAATTATGATGGATATTATGCAATCTATTTCTAACTTGAAAATTTTGACATTTAAAGTTGTTGGTACGTGGATACTGAATTGAGGATATGATTAAGTGCATTTACATGATAGTAATGCATACATATGTATGAGTTTGTGTTATATACTAATCTGCAAGTCAATGGGATATGAAATAGCCAAAGGATAACGATGATAAAAGGTTGATGTCATGAATAGAAACCAAGAAACCATATGGTAGGAATAATTGTATGTGAAATTATATTGATTTGAATGCATTTCTATGATATATGGACCAGTGCAGGTTTTTCAGGTGGTGAGACTGCCTAAAACTGAATATACAATGACAAAATTCCCAGAAACACAATGCCATTGTATATTCCATGGTAGGGTGTGGACCCTAGTCCTATTAGGAGGGGTGGAGGCAATTCCCACAGTGTATTCTCTGAAACATGGAGTCATGGGAGGACGGTGCAAGCTCACACTCCCCTAGATGTGTGATGATGACTGCTAGTTTCCTGCTGGGGAAGCTTGGTCAAGAGAGTGACACATCTGCTTACAAGTTCTATTTGAAGTTAGGTCAATATAGTTGAGGAAGGATAGGGATGGAAGACAAAAGTAAGTTAGGGAGGAAGGATGAATAGAAATAGTTGAGAGTGTATGGGAGTTTTTCCTTATAGTGGAATTTATTGTTTTCACCTTTTCAAAAGAAAATATGTATATATGTATATTCATAATTACTTAACTTAACTACAATTGTTTAAATGAATGTTGTTGTGCTAAATTATTGTAATTAAGGGATTTTGCGAACATTTTAATTGGTTTATTATCTTTTATGAAATGAATGGTCTTGTTGATTGGATTGGATGCATACAAGAACTACTATAGGTGTGATCATTATTGTCATTAGTACATGTGAGAGACTTGTATGTGATAGATACACATGTACAATAGTATGTATAAATTGTTTTGTTTGCTTACTGATAATGTTGTTTATTGGATATGAATGTATGAACCTTGTGTCATTTCCCTTGTATTGTAAATTACTCTAACTTCTGGATGAAGTTTCTTGAAGGGTGGGTGTATGTAACAACCCTAATTAATTATTTAATTATCATGAATGATAAATATTAATTTAATCAATTANGTTGGGAATTAATTAGGGGGATTTCAGAGAGGAGGATAAGAAATAAGGGGAGGACTTGGAAGAGGGATCTTATTTATGTTTGAGGATTTTTGAATTTATAAAAAGGAGAGGAGGAGGAAGAAATTGGAGGAATGGTTTTGGGGAGCTCTCACAGGGCACTATTGTTGCTGGGAATTTTGTTCTCGGGGGCTAGGAAATCATAAGGATTCCTGGAGATAAGGAGCCATAGAGGCTATTCCTAGTTGGATGGGAGGTTAATACTCAGTTTGGGCATCATCAACAACATCATCAGCGTCAACGTCAGGTTGAGATAAATACCTTATGCATTTTCTTATACTGTTGTTCATTATTATACTGTTATTCATTATGCTCATTATGTTGATGTTCATCATTATACTTTTGTTCATTATTATACTGCTAAACTGACAATTATTATGTTGAAACAATAAATAAAGAAGTAAATTAGAAAGAATTTCTATATTTAAATTTATTTTTATGAGGCTTAGTATGCGCAAGCCTTACACTACACATGTTGTTTTTCCTTTAATGCAATTTTCCATTTTAAGTTAATTTCATTTCAGTCGTTTGTTTCATCTTCTTGCACTAGATTAATGATTCAATTCCAATTGTAGCTTCGACATTAGATTAGGTTAAATTATCTTCAATCCTTCATATACTGTGTGTGTGCTTCATAAGTCTACAAACCTCGCATTGACAAATTAAACAGTTGGGCAAGTACTACAATGCAATTAATACAACATTAGTTCGGCCCAATGAAACAACTGTTTGTCCCTTCGTATTGTTTTTGTTCCCTTTGCAGGTAGTGTTGTTCATTTGAATATAACAACTGCATGTCAAAGATAGCATAGGTTGCATCTCTGGAGGATGAGGTATTGAAAACATAAGCTAAGAACCTGCGTAGGCAACAAGTAAAATGATTGTGCCAATGCCTACCTTCGGTTGACGCATAGAGATTATATAGGTGCATAGACTTTGACGATATTCTTGAAAGAGAAGACGAATCCTCGGTTGATAAATTAATGTCAGAATAAGGTTGTTTTTAGGACATCTTTAGAGCCCAACATTTTGGCGTCGTTGTTGGGGAAGCACGTTGGATTGAGGTATCAGTTTCTTTTTCATTTTCATTCATGCAAGTGTGATCTACACGTGTTGGTAAGGGGTCATAGAGGCTACTTGAGTGGGGAATCCTCATGTTCTCCCTGCCAACTACGTAAGTGTGAATTTCAATTTCTCCAAAGAGTGTTTCAATTTTCACAAGAGTGATTTCAATTTCTTCAAAGAGTGTTTCAATTTTTGCAAGAGTGATTCCAATTTATGCAAGTATGTTTGATTTCTACAACTGTGAAGAGTAATTTTTTCCTGTTTCAGATTTTTTTATTTATTTAAGTTTTTGATTTTGATTTGGGTGTTGTAAGAATCATTTTTCAACATGGTTTAACAACGAGTGTCATCTTGGAAATACTCACTCAGATCCTGGCATATGTTGGGATTTCCCATTCTCTAGAAGAGGAGATCTTGACAAGGATCAAAGATTCAAATACTCCTTGTTGTGGGTGGGAAATCCCTCCTACGGACTAGCATTAAGGATTTTATCATGCATGAAAAAATGACCTAAAGTATCCTACTTTTTACCAACATCCCAATCATAAACCCCATTATTCATATGCAAATACAAGGTTAGAGATATTCGGTCACTGTACCTTAGTTTCTGTGTTTGATGCTGATCCCTTTAACTCTTGGTTGCTCCTTGACTGCAAATTTCCTCCCAATGCTGACCTGGATTCATAAAATACAAATAAATAAATCCACATGCATATGATCTATAAACTAATGGGTTAGAGATTCTATCAAAATATAATCAAATTTAAATAATGACAATCTCATGTGGCGGGATGGGAAAAGTACTTCTTTTATTAATCTCACAAGAGTAACCTTACAATGGTGAGATCGACCACTGCTCCTCGAATCTAGTCCTGGGCTCCTCTTCAACTATGCTCCAACTGCTTCTGTATATGCTTCTCTTCACACAAAAGTTGAAAAAGGTTGGGGCAAGGGAAATACTAAATCGGGTATAGTTTTGTTTGCTATGATTTACCCTCTTCCAAATGGGACCCCTACCCCTTCTTTTATAGGCTAGAAAGGTCTAGGTATTTGGTCGAGTGACCGACTATGGGTGGTTAGTCGGTTTAGTTAACTTACCCAAAACTATGTGTTTCTTCTACAACTTTCCATTTTTCGTGCTTTTTAGGTATACGCGGGTTGTAGTGGGTCAACTAGCATACACACGCGTGCAGTAGTGGAGCAGGGCACGTATGCCTTCAAAAAGGAGTGTTTTTTAAGAAATTGTTCAGTAGTGGTTTGGAAAAGAAGTCAAAAGAGATGGCCTGATGCTAGGTAAGCATGTCTAGTGAAATTTAGGGTTATAACATATGCCCCCTAATGTGTGAGGTTAGAAGAGTATCTGATGGCCAAAATACATTATCAATCTTCACCAACGTACCAAACAAGTGAGCCCAGGAACCAGAATTCGGGAGGTGCCATCTGCAAAATAAAAATTTTCTCACCGAGGCGGGCATATCCATGCTTGGAATGAAATAAAATCATGGCTACCAATCAAATACATTGTAGATCCATGTCATATAACTATATAAAGTGTAGCCGTGATCAATACAGAGTGGATCTACATCTCGATATCAAAAAGATATACATGCATAGTATCCATCTTCAAGAAGCGAATAAGGCCTGATGGCTAGAGATGAGGCCTTTAGATCTTGAGCAACAGCTTCAAAATATTCACAACTTGGGCAGGAGTGTAATATGAGTGTAGAACTTCACTTCCCAAAGGTCTTCGACGACTTCTCAGGAATGAACTAGAGGATTTTGACGATTAGGTTGAGGGCTTCATGGATTTTGAACAAAGACTTGATTGGGATTTCAGGCATGGGGGTAAGAGACAATCAGTAGATGGGGCCGACTCAAGCTTGGTAATAAATTCCCTTGGACAATACCATGACATAAGATGAGACTCAGGCAGCATGATATTTTGACATAAGTTCACGATGCAGGAGGCACCACAAACTCTTCATATGTTTGGAAGAATAACCAAATGGAGGAGGACAAAGCTCTATGTAGCGAGAACAAATTTCTAAGGTCATATTAAATCCCAGGGCTTGACAAACAAATAGAAGGATATCCTTTGTCCAAGGGAGACTCATTATGTTGCCAATAAAAAGAAAATACTTTTCCCTTCCTCTTTTTGGGGAATATTTGATTTTTTTGTATCTTTTTCAATAATTTTGGAAAGCTTGAAAAAGAATAAAAGAATGCTACGTTACAAAGTAGGATCGAGTGTCGTAGACATACTACTTCCAAGTGCACAAAACACATGGATGCTCAGGGTAAAGGGACATACGCAGGAAAAGGACACTTGAGAAAAATCCTCCATGGGCCAAAGGTGTCAAGACGTAGAGGCAAAGTGCTACAAGGCTTGCGTATAAGGCATGCTTCAAATGGTTCAGTTGAGGGAAACATGGAGCCGGAATTAGGCCAAAGACGTAGGTATGAAAACACGATTAATAAGACACAGAATGGTAACGTCCTTCGATGTAATTTTAACGAGCCCAAAGAAGGTAAACTCGACGATTTTTCATATTTAGAGAGTCTGAAAAAACGTAAAAGGAGAATCCACTAGGGTACCATTTTCGAAGATAATCTAGTCAGCTCGAAAAAGGGGTAAACTAGCACCGACCAGATGTCTATTCAAAACCATTTTAACGAATGTGAGAAAGACAAGATCACTCGACGATTTTTTCATTTTTAAGGAGTCTGAGAAAAGCTTAACTATGGACTCTATCAGGAATGTTCTTCTGGACCAATTTAACGAGTGTGAAAGAATAAGGTCACTCGGCGATCTTTTAAATTTTAGAGAGTCTGAAAAGAGCTTAACTATGGATTCTGTGGGGGGTTCCTTTTTCGTAAATTTAGTCCCTCGAGCCCAAAAAAGGGTTAAAATCATACCTAAGAATACTCTTCTAGGGAACTGAGGCTCCTAGAGTATACCTTTGTTCGTACAGTTGACCATCTGGACCGAAAAAGGGGTAAACTACCGCCAGATAGACATGACTTCAAATTTCAGTTTAGCAAGCGTGAAGGTCGACAAGATCACTCGACAATCTTTTCATTTTTAGAGGGTCTAAAAAGGGCTTAAAAGAAGACCCGTTATGTTCTTGGAGTCCTGAGGGTGAGGTCAAGAGTGATAATGCATCATGAAAATGAGGCTCAAACTCATAATCAGGATAAAATAATAAGGACTCCCGAGCCTATGGTCATTAGTGACGGCATGGACACCAAAATGCAACCGGGATCTACCTAGGGCATCCATGTTAAGGTAGGCTCTACCACTAAAATACGACACTTCTAAAGTAGCAATGATGGTTCCGTGTCACAAATCGGTGGGATCGATTGTATGGCATAGTGATAAAGACAACGAGATGCAGAAAATGGAGGTGGAATCCTAACTTAAATGCAACATGTTGGAAAAAATGAATTTTTACCAAAGGACCTTTTAAAAAGACCCAAAACTCCAAAAAGTTTCCCAATACCCAAAGTAACAATTATCGTAACCATCCATAGAAAACTCCTGAACCATACTAAATGATTTTCAATTTAGAAAAAATGTCAAAAGGGTCAAATTTGACAAAAAGTGGCCAAAAAGGTCTATAAATAGAAGTTGGCAGCTCATTATCATTATTGCAAATTGCGAAATTGACTAAAAGACAAAAATACCCCTTTGTGAAAAGAATTGATTCTGGGAGCTTCAGTGGACGAAACAAACTTATGCTTGGACCAAGTAAGTACATACAAACCCCCCTTTCATTTCCATTCTTCCTTTATTCATTTTATTTTGTTTTTTGAGGGGGTGCCGACCTCAAAAAGGTTGGCCCTACGTATGCGCGGGTTGTCCTAATACAACCCGCCCGTACACGCGTGCACATGCGACTGTGTGGATTACAACCCACGTGTACCCTCTAAGATGTGAAAAAAAATAAAATTGCAAGGGATAATCTCTCCTAAACTTGTAAACTACAGGATGTATGTTCACTAGAGAGAAAGGGAGCATGAGGACATTGATCTTTTGGTTGACGAGGACCCTAATTATCTTGTTGCATTAACGTAATGTAGTTTGATAAAAAAAATCCATTTTCCTTTCATGCGGGCACAACCTAGGCTACTGAATGCCTTGGTTAACTATTGGAACCCTGACGCAGAGGCCTTCATGCTTGAGGGTCAATCGTTGACTCCAATGACTGAGGAAATATACTTTTTCACTGACCTCTCAAGGAGAGGGGAACCCATCAATTTTCACACTTTTCCTTCTAGGCCTCTCAACATAGCAGAGTTGATTGGACTCCACTGTGAAGCTGGTACCGACAAGATGGGAACACAGGTGCCAATAAGAAAGATCTCTGACCTATCATTGAAAGTGATATTTTTGTTGATTGGGTGGATCACTAGATCTGCAACTCTACATCAGGCCTCCCAGGTGCACATGAATTGTGCGATCCAGTGCTTAAATGCACAAATATTTGACTGGAGTACCACATTACTAGACTGCATGAAGAGGTAGTTGACAGAGTGTCATATGCGGAGGCACATGAAATATGGATTTGGGACAATTCTTTGTTCTTTCTTGTTTGAGAGAATACCAGGTCTCATTCCTAGAGAGATGATATGAGAGCATGAGGCCTCTCACCCCGCACTATGAAGATGGATGGTGTTGTTGCCACGACAGGGGGGGGGGGAGGACCATTGAGGCCTTCGAGGAAATTTTTTTTTCTTGGTGGGTGCAACAGATTTTGGTTATAGAGGACTACCACTATGTCGGGATCGACTTCTCGAGAGATCCTGATATTCCAGTACCTCCTGGAGAGCAGCGAGGAGAGATGGGTAAGTTTGCTTTGTTTTTATTCTTTCTTTTTAAAATTTATTTAATTTTTATGTTGTTTTTATATATATCATTTTTTTTATATACCAGAGTATCTGAAAATTAAGTATGTGTTATGTGCATATGTGGGCCTAGTGCGTCCATCAAACTTCATGAGGAACAGGCGACATCCTCGACCAGAGGCAGGACCAGCTGCAACTAGTGGACCAATAGCAACAAGGGGACCTCTAGCCGGTGAGGCTAAGAGAGTACTCAGATGGGTAGAGAATAAGTTTACCTCTCTCACTCGTACAGTCCCCATGGAAAAGATCAAGGATCCGTCACCATCTATGCAGCCTCATGCAGTGAGGGCACCACAGATGTGGGTCCGACTTTTTCAGCATTTGGAAAACGTCATTGATCATTATAACAGGGCCAATAGGCCCTGTCCTTAGTTAGATTGGACTACTTACGTGCCGAGGGCACTATTTGTATATTTTTGAGGGAATAAGCCCCGTGACTCTTTATTGGACGTATTTTTTAGGTGCTTGCATCCACCTGTGTACTCTGATATTTTTGATATTATATATGGATTTTTATGTCTTTTTATGTCTTATGGATTACATATACTTTAAAAATGTATTTACATGTGCATGTGTGTGTCTTTCTTACATGTGTGCAAGATGCCAATCTAAAATTTGATTAGCTAGAGTATCCGTAACTTGATTTAATCTCCTAGGAACATGAAAATATGTAATATAATAAAATATTCATTCTAAGAGACATACCCTAAGGAATCATTGGTGTAGAGTAGGGTCATGAACATGGTAGACTCCATTTATTTGAGACACAACCAGCTAAGTTCCTAAATAGACCCGGCGGTGAGAGATACCAAGTGACAAAGCATCACAAAGTAAATGAATAAATGCATTGTATTCAGCGACATTTTTTGTGGTGTCACCTAAACATATACCTCTTGAAGATAGCAATTGGCCCTGAGGTGTGAAAATCACCCAAGATGTGGACGCAAGCCTCAGAGTGTTCTAGCTAGCATCATCCTTGAATCCAACGAACACCTCCGATTCACTTGACATATTCCACAGTGAAGAAGATGACATCAAAAATGACACGTCCATAAAACCAAAAACCCAAAAAGTAATAGTACAAAGACTATACATATATTACAAAAATTCACCCAAGGCGACCCACCTATGAGTAATACTCCTTGAGGTAGAGCCCATTTCTAGGCTCCACTAAAACATTTCCCTCAAAGTCCACCAGACGATAAGCACCCTTCCGTAGTACTTCTTTCAAGATGAACTTGCCTGCCCCTAAGGGGTCCTTATCTTGGTCATAGACTAGGACAAGGTCGCCTTCTTAGAAAATTTGAGGATGAACAGACCGATCATACTGACACTTGACTTTTTGTTTGTGAGCCTCATTAGACAAGGCTGCATCACAACATTGTTCATTGAGTTGTTCAAGGTATAGTAACTATTCTTCAAGTGGTGAAGTATATGGAAATAACTGTACTTCCAAATTTAACGATGCGATCTGGAATTCTATAGGCAAGACTGCTTCCAACCCATAAACAAGTTGAAAAGGTGAGAAACCAGTCGCAGTCTTAACAGACATTCGGTAATCCTATAATGCCGAATATAACATCAAATGCCAATTTGACTTGGCCAAATTGGTCGTTCACTATAGAATGGTTTTAAGAGATTTATTTACAGCTTCCACCTGACCATTCGCTTGGGGGTAGTAAGGTGATGAATGTTCCTACTGTTTTGCCTCTTTAATCACCTTAGTGAGAAAAATAGAGGTGCTTTGAAGCTTAGTTGAGTTTGTTGAGTAGGACAGCTATAAGGAAAAGGGTTAGAAAAAGAAATATAAAACAACTAAGAATTAAACTAAAAAATGAAATAACAACTAAATTTATAAGCATAGGGACATAGAGATAAAAAGAACAATGAGACCCATGTCACCAATGATAAGGCTGATATTAGTGAAAGAAAACACTGAGAAGCAAGGGGACTATGAGTCCCTTCTTCCTCCAAGGGAGGGCTCTTGGACCCCCACAAGTAAGCTCTTCTTACAACAAA
>SNQJ01S0016660.1:29528-58710 GCA_010110895.2 Picea sitchensis
CCATGGTAAGTTCCTAACAATGATGGATCTTTGAAAATTCCAGGACCCATCTCGACGAGTGGGTATGCGTCATGGCTCGTGTGGATGAGAGGAAGAATTTTATCGATGTTGGCAGATGGGTTAGGCTCGTAATGTGAGACTTGGTCAATAGTAATGATCTTCCCATTGTGGGGGAACATCATTGTCCGAAAGACGGAAGAGGCCACTGCCTTCATAGCATACATGTAGCTACGACCGAACAAGATATTATAATCGAGTGGGGCATCGATAACTTCGATGTCAATGAGAATAGTCTTTCCCTCGAGTTCAATGGGGACATTTTGGAAGAGCCCTTCAGGAGACGATAGTCATCTGTCATAATCTCGTAAGGTGATGGTAAAGGGTATGAGTTCGGGGGAACCAAGTTTCTGCCATACAGTTTTGGACATAATGCATGTAGATGCACCGTCATCGATGATACACCGATGAACTGTGATGTTGCATATTTTTACTGGTATTTGAAAAGTGATCAAGGAGGGAAGGTGAGGTTCTCCACTGTCAAGATCAAAGGTAATGAGTCGGGTATCTGCAAGGTCGACTGCCCCCAAGGTGGAAAGTAATGATTTCCACTGAGTGGGGAAAGTCTGGAGGACCTCCAAAACTGACATGGCAGCTGGGGATTGTGCTAAGTCGTCTACCAAACTATAGTTATGAGATGCCCTAGCCTATGGATTGTGGACATTCCTACGCAATGGGATGCGAGGGATGCGAAGATGTGGCTCAGCGATAGGGAGGGGAATCACCAACAGGGTTCCCGTAGGTACAGGGTTTGTCTCTGGAGGGATGGGAGGAGACTCAGCGGGTGAATGATACTGACGATTACGTGTTTGTAGAAGGATTTCTTCCTCACTAGTGAGGAGATTTGTGTGATCTGCTGGATTGTTTGGGTTGAGTTATTGTCCCACCTGAGGTGGGGGATGCTGTGTGTCTTTTTGGGTGTTTATCACACCTTGATGTGGAATAGGATTCTGCAGCATGGTAGGTGGGGTTGTTTCACGTATTGTTGTGGTGCTTTCTGAGGGGTAGGCGGTATTGGAGGATGGGGTAGACTACCTGATTCTTTTAACCGCTTGAAATCAACGATTTGGGGGCAATGATGAGTGTAATGTCTTAACTCACCACAAAGAGCACAAGGGAAGTTGGTTTTAACATTATTGTTATTTCTCCCTTAACGCCTATTATTGTTTCCTCCTTGGGGGTTCTGATTCCCTTAGTTCTGGTTGCCCCCAGTGGGTTGGTTCTGCTGGGGTTGATTCCTGCCTTGACCTAGGTTGTTGTTGTTCCTGTTTCATCCTTTCTTTTTGGTATTGTTCGATGGATGGGTCGGATTTTCCGTATTCATTTGTTCAAAGTTTTGATATTGTTGAATGGGAGAGGGTTGAACAAAATTCACCCCATCATGAGGATTTGGGGGAGCCATGGGTTGTGGGGGACCAGGAAAAGGAAAGTATGGATTCTGTGGCGGTAATGATCTATAAGGTACATAGGAAGGCATGGTGCTTTCGCTAGTACTTTAAGCTGAGGTAGAGGGGGTACCAGAGCTCGTTTGAATAGGTGGATGTATGGGGGGTGCCGATGGTGGCCCACTGATGGGTGGAGGCATATCACCAGGGTATGGTTGTTGATAAGGGGGTGGGGGGTAGTAAGAAGTGCCCCCATATGCTGACGGGTATTGGGGTGTTCCATACATCGGTGGTGGTTGGGGTTGTGGACCATGGTGAGTGGTGGTACCAATCAGTCCATCTGTTAAGTGAGACATCCCAGTTTTGTCTTGGCCAAATGGCACAGGTTTTGGAAGATCGGGAAGTATAGTGTATAAGTACCCTGACTATGCATAGATGAGGTCATATTGTTGAGCCTTATTTATGGCTTCCTCTTCAGATTGAGGGAAGGTGGAAGCTACATCCTTACCGAGGAGAGAGACAAGTGATCTAAGAAACCAGTCAAGACACTGTTGCTTGGTGGTTTCTGCTTTACACAAACTACGTCGCCTATGCCACTTGTGAATGTGATCAATGATATGTGTGGCTGAGGTTTGTTTGAAATTAGAAAGTAGTTCTATACCATTGTCATGGCGTATTGGTAGTTGGAAGAAGGTCAAGAATGCTTTGGCCAAGGACTCGAAAGTCACATGGGACCCTGATTTTTCTTCTACATACCATTTGGCTGATAGGCCAGTGAGTGTGCGTTGAAATAATCGCAGTCTGATGGAATCATCCATAATGTTATTGGAAGAGCACCATAGGTGAAAGGTCATGACATGGTTGGCAGGTTCATCGCCCGCCTTTCCTTCAAACTTGGGTATGTCTGAAGGTAGCTTGGTGGGCATTGCAGGCCATGTGGGGGCATGCAATATAGGATCATTGGTGAGTTTGCTTAGATCCGGTATGTTAAGAGAGGCCAAATATGACNCATCCATGATGTTGTTGGAAGAGCACCATAGGTGAAAATTCATGACGTGGTTGGAAGGGTCATCGCTTGCCTTTCCTTCAAACTTGGGTATGTCTGAAGGTAGTTTGGTGGGCATTGCAGGCCATGTGGGGTCATGCAATATAGGATCATTTGTGAGTTTTCTTAGATCCGGTATGTTGAGGGAGGCCAAATATGGCATTTATTTTGGGGGGGGAGGATTAGCTCCAACCATGGTGTAAGTGTGTTGTGAACCTGACCCTTAAGGGGGGCTAGGTGGGTTGGTACTTCCCCCTTGAGAGGAAGTTGGTCCCCCACTTCTGTGTAAAGGAGAGCGAGTGGATGGATGACCTTGGGAAGTGGACCCAAGTAATGTAGAACCAAGCAAAGATGATCCTAAAACAGTCTCACTCACAGGAGTGTGTGAAGGTAGTGTCGATGAGTGGGAAAGACCAGAAACTCCCCCTAAGATAGGAGGGAGGTTTAGCAAGCATCATGAACGATGGAGATTCTTTGGGTCCCCTATGATGTCCAACTAGCTGAGTGAATGTGTGCAAAATGGTGGTGAGAGTAGTAAAGGAACAAGAGCCTTTGTGTTGCAAACTTTGAACTTTACACAATATATATCCAAATCAAAATGTAGTCAGAAGTGCATCACACATAAAATGTTTTGAAAAAGAAGCATATATGTGGATAAGTAGGTTTTGTCCACATGGGGAATCAAAAAAGAAACCAAATGCTCGTGTCCTAGAATATGTAACGTCCTTCCTCTCAAATAGCACTGGACCTTCCAATAGTACTCAACAGTGGGGTCTGAAGTCACCGGAAGAGAAACTAGTGAAGGATGAAATAATTGGTTATAATGAGGGGTAATGGGGGCATATTCTGAAAGAGATGGCAATATTTCCCAATTACCACACAAAATCAAATCAAGGTGCAATTGTAGCCCACAATTGCCACTGGGGTAGATGTCCTAAAATTTGGTCACTAGGTACCTCGGTCAAAGTGCGACATTTTTAGATTTTCGGCCTAAGAAATGGGTCGCAGGCTGGATCCTGTTAAGAACCAAAGACCTGAATACAAAATATCACAATAGATCCAAAGATATCTGAATACAATCACCACACAAGATATATGAAACCATATAGAAAACCACAACTTTATTATAGAAACCCTTGAGGTAGGGCAACACTGTACAATGGATCCTATTATGGAAGGGATCATCTCCTGTTCACTTGCCTCTTCGAGGGGGATTACTCCTAATGAGCTATCTCTCCACATACAATAATTCTCTTCATATCTCATTACATTGCTTGAACCCCTTTATATAGTACTACCATCACCTAAGAACATTCTAGAGGAGGAATCTTCTAGAAGTAGAACCTTCTAAGAAGTCCGCTTACATTTATTATATCTAATTACCCATTTATTATATATAACTACCATAGTGGGCCTTATTTAATAATATAGTGGACCTATTCCACCTTACATTGAATGACCTCCACTATTATCACTATGGGCCCTCTGGGCCCCCCCACTACCTCTATAGCTACCTTACATTCCATCCCCCTTATGAAAGCGTTGTCCTCAATGCTTGATGTACAATCATATACCAGGGTCCCATGGATAATTGTGGACCATAATGCTGAAGAAGATTGAATAACCAAGGTCCCATGTAGAAAGGAAATCCACCATGCTAAAGTAGTCCAACCACCATTGTAAGCCCGGTTCTCATGTCCAAGTTCTCATGTGAACTCTCTGTGGAAGATTTTGGAACCCAATAACCAACTCCAAATGATGTTCCAAAGACTGACACCTATCATGTGGATCCAAATAAGAAGATCCATCCACATAATGGAAAATGATCATAGCAGAATTTGAAATGAATAATACCACTGTAGAATATGTAAACTGAACACTGGTAACTAGCTCCTGATGTGGGACATTGATGTTCTCTACAGAAGGTGGAGTAGAGTCATCAAATAAAATATAAAAGTGGTTGTCATCCCAGAAATGACAACTATCCATATACAAATCATCACAACCTGCCTCAAAATCATACCAAGAATATATTTCTTGATTATATTCATCCCTGAGGCCCTCCATAAGAAATCTCTCCTGCATGTTATTCAATGAATCTTGAATACTACGAAAACTATCATTGAGGCCGTCTTTGAGACTGTCTCTGAGGTTGTCTCTGAGGCCATGTACAAATGCATCCAATATGTCATCCAATGTGTGAAACAATTGGGCTTTGAATGATTCAAGAATTTCTTTTAGGTTTTGAGAAGAAATATCCATCTGAGCATCCTATGAACTCACCCAATAAGTTACGACAAAAATCACGGCTTTTTCTGGAAAAACCCTAAAAAACTATTGAAGTTAAAATGCTCATAACTTCACTTCCCTGACTCCGTTTTGGCTGGGGTTTTTTTTTAAATTGGGTGAAATTGTGAGAGGAACTCATATATTTAATTTATTTGGGAAAAATCGGCTTACATATACTACAGAAATAAAAAAATTCTCGCCGTCGTCCAAGGAAACAAATCCTGAAAATTTGCAGATTTTAAAACTTTAATATCTTGACTTCTCGGACTCCATTTCAGACGATTTGTTTTTTCAAATTGGGTGTTTTTCTGAGAGGAACTTATATATAAAACACTTTTTGGCAAATTTTGAACAAAAATATATCTAAAACTTCGAGAATGTCGCGGCCCTCTTTTTTCTACTCCGAAAAAAAAAATCTGCAAAAATAAAAAATATTTACCCACAATATCTACCCAAGGAAAGTGCTCTGATACCACTTGTTAAGAACCCAATAATGAATACAAAAGCACCACAAGAGATACACAATAACAATATGAAAAATCTTCTTTATTACTATCAAACCCTTAGGGTAGGGTAACACCATACAATGGATCCTATTATGGAAGGGATCCTCTCCTGTTCACTTGCCTCTTCGAGGAGGCATCCTCCTATTGAGCTACCTCTCCAAATACAATATTTATCTTCATGTCTCATTACATTTCTTGAACCCCTTTATATAGTACTACCATCACCTAAGAACATTATAGAGGAGGAATCTTCTAGAAGTAGAACCTTCTAAGAAGTCCGCTTACATTTATTATATCTAATTACCCATTTATTACATCTAACTACCATAGTGGGCCTTATTTAATAATATAGTGGACGTAGTTCACCTTACATTGAATGACCTCCACTATTATCACTATGGGCCCTCTGGCCCCCCCCACTACCTCTATATCTACCTTATAGATCCTTTCCAAGAGGTAGGTGCCTTAAGGGGGGACGCACAGAACAATCAGACCTCGGCCTTCAACCCTTCACAGGTATCTCCATGCCTTATGGTGTTAGGAACACTTGACTTGGAGGATTTTCAGTTCCCTATTTGATGAGTTCTATGGTTTTGACAATGTGAGAACTATATAACGGGGAGTTTTTTGCATGCCTATCCTCGAAATCCTACCTAGACTAAAAAATTTCTTTTGGCACCTCCTGTGGAGGAAAACTCAGTGAGTTTTTAGAAAGATTTTAGATGTAGTTGTTTTGAGAGGTTGGGGGTGTGAACCAACCTTGTTGAATTAAAATGGGAGTGGATAGTTTCATCAAGTAAAGGGTGGGGTGTTTTCGGAATCCCTTTGGAGGAAACTTACTTTGACCTCCACATTTTAAGAAGAAGCTATGTGAGTGATAAGTGACTTTTGTGTGTGAGTGAAAGTGTGCCAATTTTTAGTGAATTAGATGTCACCTTTCTACATGTGGACTTCTCTTTGTCTTTACAAGTGTTTGATTACCTAATTAACTAAGTGCCTTTGCTACAACCTTGCATAATTCAAAAGTCCCTGAGAAGCTAGCATGTGGACATGTGGGTCCGTTACTATCCCTTTAACTCCCTATTGTGATGTAATCTAAGAAAAGCTTTGAAACTATCCTAGATTGATCATGTGGGCATGTATGGGCCCGTTACAAAACCTTTAAACTTCCCTAGTGATTTGATCTAAGAAAAAAAATTTCAACAGTATCCTATCTCTGTAGCATGTGGGCATGTATGGGCCCGTTACAATATTGAGAGGAGTCCCAAGAAGGGTTGTTGTCCTCTCCTAAAGGTTTTTATGTTCTTTAAGGGAGATGAAATCATTTCACAATCTTTTTCTGATTCTCAAGACTGCTTGGAGGTATGAGAGAAGAGCATACTAAGCGATTGTTATTCAACTTCTAGTCCCAATGCAAGTTAAATGTGATTAAAAATGATTTCCAACTTATATTGTGAGTCAAAACATGCCATCCATGTGGAGAAAATGAAAGCAAAAGAGGAAATTGATTTTAACCCCCTAAGTGCCTATGTGTTTTTGACTAACCCCTTTATATGATGAGGGGACTAAGTGTGGTGTAGCTTTAAAACATGCTTGAAATCATTTTTTCACATGTACAGCTTGACATGTGAATTTTTGCACAGATGAGTGGGTCTCAGTGGAGACAGAGGCGCACAAAGTTCATGCGCGCGAACAGAGACAAATTAATAAGTGCACGTGCACAGAGAAAAACTGTGACTTAAGCACATGTGCGCATGATGCGTTTTTGTGGGCCTAAACACCCATGCATATGTGACACGCGACCGAGAATGAAAAATCCGGATGGATTTCTCTCAATTCAACTTGGAATTGACAGATTGACAAGTCGTCTTAGGCCGGTTAGTGCACCTGCAAGTTAAACAAACTAAAAGAAGAGCTAGAAAAACCAAAATGGGGTAGGAAATTGATACCTTTCCCCGGTGGAGTTGTCAATCTGTTGCACCTCTTTTGTCACCTTAGTGAGAAAAATAGAGGTTCTTGCAAGCTCAGTTAGGTTTTCTGAGCAGGACAGTTGTAAGGAAAAGGGTTAGAAAAAGAAATATAAAACAACAACTAAGAATTAAACTAAGAAATGAAATAACAACTAAATTTATAAGCATAGGGACATAGAGATAAAAAAAACAATGAGACCCATGTCACCAATGATAAGGCTAATATTAGTGAAAGAAAACACCAAGAAGCAAGGGGACTATGAGTCCCTTCTTCCTCCAAGGGAGGGCTCTTGGACCCCCACAAGTAAACTCTTCTTACAACAAATAAAAATGAAAATGGTGAAAGAATGTTTTGCTAATCCACTCAAGGGGTGATATGGATTGTCCAATGTAATGATGCAAAAATACTCTTCGCAAGGATAGAGTCCTCAAGAGAATAATGGTAGCATAACTTTGCTTTGAATTCCTTGAAAAGTGAAGTGTATCCATGGCCTTTTTATAGCATTCCTTTGAGTTATTATTCAACTAGTTTGTAGTGTGTAAAGAGGCTAATTAGGGCATTTCTAGGTCTTTGACCAGCTATCCAATCGAATTCATTCCAGATTTGAGTGTCAAATTGGCTTGGGAGTTGAACCAGAAGTGGGTGGGAGGCCGACCACTCTCATAAATGCGTCATTTCTTAGGTGTGCGGATTTTTGTGATAACAGTCGTGCATCGTGCACATGTGCATGAATTTGACGCTTTTGTTTCGTGCATGTGCGTGCACACCCAGTGTCTCCATAGTGCCCTTCAATTTTTCATTGTTTTGTATTGTTTTTAACCCTTTATGAATGCTTTTGTGTTAATTCAGGTCCATGAATGACTTCATAATTGTTTGACGATGCTGAATTCTTGTAACCATGTGCGGATGAAATTTCAGTGATAACACCTACCTCAACCTAAGATTTGATGTTAACTCGATCATCATTTTATTCTAAAAGTGATTGCCATGGTTAGTGACAATCTCTCTTAGGACATTGAACCTTGTGATTATCTGGTTGAAAAAAAAGAGAGTTGTTATCTCCCCGTCATCTTTGAATGTCGGCATAGCTTCAACCCACTTAGTGAAGTAGTCTACTGCTACGATGATATAGCTGTGCCCCCTTGCTGAAGGGGGGTTGCATGTAGTGTAATCACTCCCCCATTTAGTGAAGGGACCAACGGTAATAATGGGAAACATGGGAGCATATTGTACCCTCATCTTTCGAGAGAAGATCTGACAAAGGTGGCACTTCTTGACCGATTCAACACAATCTTTTATTAATGTCGGCCAAAAGTAATCGGCTCGTAGAATCTTCTGGGTTGTTGCCAAACCATACAAATGACCACCATATGCTCCAGTGTGGCAATCGTTAAGCACGATTTTCACTTCTTCATGAGTGATACATCGGTGAAGGATGCAGTCTACACCTAGACGATACAATGTGTCCTCAAGTATGAGATAGTTCTTAGCCTGATGGCATATACAACAACACTCATCACGAGAAGAAGAGGTGGGATACTTCAAATTCTGGATATATACAAGCAAATCTCCATACCAGGGGTCATAAAACGCGATCAAAAACATGTCTCCTTTGATAGGCGACTCATTGGGTATAACATCATCATAGCCGATCGGAAGTTCTGATATGAGTTCCGCGAAGACCATCGAATTTTTGGATTTCGCCGAAACAAATTCCAAATCGAATTCCTAGAGGATAACTATCCATCTACTAATTTTCCCACCGATGACACATCATATCAATATGTATTGAAATGGATTCACGATGGCAATGATGGTGGTCTTGCAAAACAAAATATAATGATGGAACCGTTGGACAACATGAACTGCTACCAGTGCAAGTTTTTCAATATGGGAATAATTGAGTTCCGGTCCAACTAGGCCTCAGCTCAAGTAATAAATCACATATTATAAGAGTAAATCATCCTCTTGAACTAGGACCATATCGATGGTTGACTCTGCAATGACCAAGTATAATAGGAAATCTTTATTATAATTGGGTGGCCAAATCAGAGGCGTTGATATGAAGGCTCTTTTAAAAGTGGCAAACGAGCGTTGAGCGGTTGCGTCCTAATGAAAAGGAACGTTCTTCTTCAATAAACGCATAAAACCCTTTGTTATCTCGGCATAGTTTGCAATGAAACGTCGTAGAAAATTTATGTTTCCCTACAGGCTCTGAAGCTGAGGTATGGTGCACGGGAGAGGCAATTGAACTATTGCCTCAACCTTGAGAGGATCAACCATGTTCCCTGTTGTCGAAATGATGAAACCTAACAGACGACCTGATGTGACACAAAAACTACACTTGTTTGGATTCAAGCGGATTCGATAGTAGCGACACTGTTCAAGGATAAGTCGGAGGTGTTCTGGATGATTAACTCTCTTGCAAGATTGTGACGCTAAATCATCAAGATAAGCCTCGACTATGTGTTTGAGGTCATGGAAAGAAAAAGATATGGCCCACTGAAATGTATCTCCATCATTTTTCAAACCAAAAGGCATCTTAGGATAAGTGAATGTACCCCATGGAAAGATGAAAGAAGTTTTTTGTTGGTCTTTGGGTTTGATTTGGATCTGATTGTATCCTGAAAAACCATCCATGAATGAAAAGGCCTTGCATCCTACACATTCATCGACTACATGGTCAATAAATGGCATAGGGAAATTATCTTTTGGGCAAGCCTTGTTCAGATCATGAAAGTCCATGAATACATGAATCATACCCTATTTTTTATGGACTGGCACGGGATTTGACACCCATTGAGTCAATTGGACGGGGTAGATGAAACCATCTTTAAGCATTTTCTCTACTTCATCCTTGATAGTTGTTTCCTTCCTAGGATTAACCGAATGAAGCTTTTGCCGGACTAGCTTGACATCATGATAAGTCGTGATTTCATGTTCGACAATTCTTGGGTCTAGGCCTGACATTTCCTTGTAAGACCAGGCAAAGACATCGTGGAATTATTTAAATAAATCTGTGTAGATTTGAATCTCCTCAGGGGAGAAGTCCGCTCTGACGAAGATATTCCCCACGGAACCAGGAGTTCTGGAGATGTCAATAGGTATCATCTTGGCTATTGTTTCCATATTTCCTTTAGTTTAAACTGCATGTGTTGCGAAAGGATTGATAGGGCAATCTTTATCTCCATTCATGGTCAGAGTGAATTCTCCTACTTCAATTTGTCTTAACTCTGGGAGGAAGTAAGATCTATGATGAAGATCATCCCAGGGTCTGTCTAGAGTAGTCATTGCCTCAATAATCACTTATCTGAATGCAAGACTAAGTCTAAATAATCTGTATCAGCAAGGGAACCTTGAGCCCAAATAGGCTTGAGCACCAGATCTAACTCTTGTGCTAGAGTCGTATCGGGGTCGACAGAAGCTCGTTGAATGATTGAGTATGAAACTTCTTCTACGGACAAAGGCATGGCCATGCAATGGTTCTCTGTCCCTTCCATCATAGCATATGGGGAAGGAAGGGTCCATGGATCGTGAAATTACGTCATGTGAAACAATGAGATTTGAAAAATTTCAGCCCGAGGTTGGTCGGGGATAGTCATCATATAATGGACATTGTCGGTCAGAGGCAGGTAATCGAAAGTACCCATCAATTATGGGCACAAACCAAAACCTACATTGACGATGCCAAGTTGTGGGTTATCAATCATCGGGACCATGGAGACTCTCGATGAAGGGTCAGGACGGAAGAAGGATAACTGATCAATGGTCACAATCTGGCCCTCATGAGGAAACAACAAGACCCGGAACACTATCGTGACCACTTCTTGCATAGTGTAGGTCCAACTCCTTCCTAACAAAATATTGTAGTCGAGGGACGCATTGACCACTTCAAATTCGACACACACAGTTTTACCCCCTAACTACATGGGGAAAGAGGGGATGATCCCATGTTGTCGGAAAGAACAACCATCAAACGTTGTAAGTAGAGTAGGTGAAAGAGACAAAATGAGTTGGTTGATGGCCTTAGAACATGCCAAAGACATCACACGTGTCAAGGTGCCCTCATCCACCACTATACATAAAATATTCCAGGTAAACTTTTTCATGGTGTAAGCCACTACTATATGAAAAGCGACGTGGTAAGGAAGATGAGGTTTTAAGTCGGAGGGATCAAGCATGATCGTTCTTGGATTACAAGTCTCGGCAGAGCCTAAGGTAGCTATAGGGCCTTTCTCTGGGAAGGGAAACTTTGGAGGACTTCCAAAGCAAACATTGCACAAGGGGTTTGTGATAAATCCTCCACCACATAGTAGTTTTGGGTAGCCCTTGCATTTGGGTTGTAAGAAGCTTTCTTGAACACACCTTTTGGGATGCGCGTCATTGTTTCTCCCAACGTATTCTCAATCTAAAGAGGAAGAGGTGGGTTTTCGGCTTCTTTACCCTTCTCAGAGGTGCCTGGATTTCCGTAATCATGTGCTCTAATCGTTATATAGGCATCACCTTTCATCATGTACACATTTGTGGATGAAGGATTACTTGAAGATGGAGGGGGTCCTTGACTACCCCCTTCTTTGCTTAAGGAGGCTTGAGTTAGATTTTTCCCATGTGGGAACGGGTTCATTAACACAACAGGTTGTTACTGTGCCAATAAATTTTGGGCCTCCGCAAGCCGAGGGAACTGATGGGTTGGGTGGTCTTCCTTGCAAAGATTACAAGGATACTTTGACTTCTTCTTTTCAGTGTCACCCCTGCCAGTATTATAGGTGGGTTTCTTATCCCCCTTACCCTTTTTCCATTGTTTCTTCTTTCCATCAGGATGTTGGGTGGCCTTTGGGTTTATAATTTTCACGTTGTGTACATCCAACTTTTTGGTAGGGGGAGGAGCCGAACCAGTGGTTTGGTTGGCCTATTTCTATTGTATCAACAATTGTTGCAATTGATTTGATAATGGATCAGTGGGATTGGTTTGTGCTGAAAAAATAATTCCATCAGCATGTGGTCCAGACCTTTGCCTGGTTTTGTCAAGGATTGACCTCGATGCATCTGGCAAAATCTTGTAGAGTAAACCAGATTGAGAGTAAATTAGCTCTAGTTGTTGCACTCTCATTATCGCGTCTTCCTCGGAAAACACTCTGGATGTTGCGACGTCTTTAGATAACTGGGGTACCAAAGACTTAAGGAACCACTCTAGCAGGAATGTTGGTGGAACTGGGAATTTTATCAAACTCATCCAGCGTCTCCATTCTCAAATATGATCTGAGATATGGTCCTCTTTTGTCTGCTCGAAATTGGATAGAAATTCGGTGACGATGTCGTATCTCACAAGTACTTGGAAATGGTTCAGGAAAGTCATTGCCAATTCGCTGAAGGAAGAGTATCGTGAACGTTCAAGATCAATGTACCATTTTGTAGAACTCCCTATGAGAGTGCGTTGAAACAATCGCAACTGAACGGAGTAGTCTCTTAACAAGTTGGACGAGCACCATAACTGGAAGGTAGTCACGAGATCACCGGGATCTTTGTTAATCTTGGCCTCGAACTTTGGAATGTCCAAAGGAAACTTGGTCAGCATGGGAGGCCAACTCGGATTGTGACATATGGGCTCATTTAAGAGGCTTGTCAAATATGGCAAGTGCAGGGTTGCTAGAAACAAAAGTTTGGGTTGTGGATTCTAGCCGAGGAAAAAGGAGCCTGGGGTTTGACTAGCACCAAGTAGACAAGAAAAGTTAGGTTATTGTTCAGGGCTCTGATAATAACCATGACCAACTTACGGATTGGGAACTTGTTGAGACATCGTCTGTTGATTCCTATAATAAGATGTAAAGGGTTGATCTTGCGTCACATTCCAAGGATTTTGGGAAGGGTTTCCCCCTACCGATATGACGGGCATAAGAATTGGGCCATGCTCGAGGTTCCACTATGTATGGAAAGGGTTGCCCCTGATCAACATCCCTGGGAAGGGGACTAGTCCCTGCCATGGATTCCAATATCCTTGTGAGTAAAGAATTCCTAAGTGTGCCCCTTGTGCAGGAATAGTATCCTGCACGGGATGTGGTTGTCCATAACCAGGGTTGCCCCTAGGCGAAATAGAAGCTGACAAGAAAGAGTTTTTACCAAATGTGTCGAACAAAGAGAAAGGTGTTGAACCAACCAGTATACTATGAGGGAGTGTCTGACTACCTGCTCCAAACAAGTTTATGTTAGGCCCAACGGAGTGTTCATGAACACCACTGAGCGAGGGGGATGAAGGGGGTATATGACCCCCGCCGTAAGGGAAAGTGATAAAGGGAGTGGAAATTCCCTCAATATATCCTTGCAGAGGAGCATTGAAACTCCCTACCCCTAGACCGAAAGTTTGTAAAGTGGACGAGGAAAGTAAAATACTTGTACTGAAGCCAGGCATCCCATATGAGAAAGGAGAGTCTGTCTTGTTTTGAGGAAAAAAAGAAGTGATCTCCGCCATAGATGGAATCAGACCATTGCTCGAGGTAGAAGTAGTCAAGGCCATGGTGGCCCAAACCAACGATGGTTGGTTAGGTGGTGGAACACCCCCAATAGTGACAGTCGTGAAGGAAATATCAGTATTCCCTAAAGAAGTGGCAGTGTTTGCTTCCATTGTTATTGGTGACACTACTAGACGCTCGTAAGGTAGAACTTGTACAACAATGGGCACCGATAGGTCAGTGATGGGAGGGTTGTAAGGACCAAGAGCCTCTGCTTCGAGGTCAGAAATTATTGGTTCCTCCCGAATTGAAAGTTCTTCTCTCGAAGATGGGCTGGGCACAGTTTCTTGTAACCCGATTGTCTCAAAAGACCCTTGCTGGTCTAATTTTCTTCTTAGCGATGGCGGGGGGATTCGAGGTCAACCGGTGGCAAGCCCAAAAGCCTTCACAATAGGTGAAAATCTTGATCCTCTGCAGTGTGAGAATATCAAAGACACACTAGGGAAATCTATAATCGTTTGAAAACACGCTAAAAACGTACCTATGAGATAAAACAAGCAGTCACTAACTAGTTGGAAGAACAGTTACAACAACCAACACTACAAAAACTTACTGGTGCAAGTGCAACTCGAATATGAAAGAACCCTCTGGGTATACTCTGCAAAGTGTGGCCCAGTGTCTATCTTAGGTACCACGGTATACCTCCGCAGTCACCTGTGTAAGTCACTATAAAGATAGGCAACTAGGTTTCCAGTGCTCAAACAATCATCGGGCGGGTACAGTCGACAGTCGGGTGGACTGCAATGAGTAGGGTATCAAGCCCAAAACCTATCAAGGGTATCGAAAGAAAGTGTTCTGGAAGATGACTAAGGACCTCGAATGGATTCAAGACCCATGAAACTCCGTGGAAAATGCAATCAACAGAATCCCAAGACAAGCCCTCTATATGTGTTCCCCACTATGTTTGGTTCGACTTTAGAGGGGTTATCTCCGCTACCTTTCCTTACACGGCCTCATTTTTATCCCCTGTGTTAGACGAGGGTCTCAGATAAATTTTACGATACTGGACTTCTGAAACTCCCTAAAATAGACTCTTATGTTTGTTTTTCATCCTTGAAGAGTTTCCTCTCCAATCCTAAATCAAGGCTCTAGCCTAGACTAGTTGATGGACCCTACAAAACATAAAGTCTAGTTGATTTTAATTAATCGTTAATTTTTTGGGCTTGTCTTAAGTCAAAGGTTATAAAATTGAAACTAATGATGTTTTGAGAGACGAAAGAGAATATAAATAGCAAGTTGGAAACAAAATAACTTCTTCTTGAAAAATTCAGATTTCCTCTTTTAAAAAAATTTTAAACCAACTTTTCAAACTTTTTCTTTCTAAGATCTTACTGAAAAATCAAAACAAGCATTCAGTCGAATATGAGATAATTATTTTCCTAAGTCAATTAGCCAAGAACTTATGAAAACAATATTTTTCCTATTGATTGATGCAAACAACCAACTCTTTAACCAAACCAAGAAGTAAAAAAAAAAAATGTGTTATTTTTATTGTGCTTCAAAAACAAGAAAATTTAAAACAGTATGTCTTCTTCTTTTCTAAAGAAAAAATGTGAAAAAATAAGAACAAGACAAGGCCAAAAAGGACCTCTAGCCAACCACAGACCATGGGGATTTACTGACAACCAAAAAGGCAAATCAGACTGACTCACTATCTCATCAAAAAAACCTAACAAAGGAAGAAAAAATTCAAATGCAAAAGAAAGTTATACTGGCACACAACCTAGACTGAAACTACTATGACAGAGACCAAAAAGACACAAGAAAAAACTTGTGATGAAAAAAAAAAAAAAAAAACTTGACAGGGAAGAGGATGACTGCCTCCTCAAAATTTTCAAGCCAGTCACGCGACTACCACTTCAACAGACAGTGTATGCATGTGGGCTGCCCAAAAAAAGGATGTGTAAGAACACATGTATGACTACTACAGGCCGTGTGTGCCCCTGTTTCTCCTCAAAATAAGAAATAAAAACAGCTAAGCTCAGGAAGAGAGTACTGGTATTGAAGACCATAACCCCTTAAAGGTACAGAAACTCACTCTAACAGAAAAAATGCAAGGAAATCTGAGAAAACAAAGATAATCTGAGGTTATACCTAGGCTACAGACTGTAACAACAGAAAACAGGACTAGATCTAGAAAACCCCTGAGAAGGATCACTTTTGACAGGGGAGAGGATGACTGGCGCTTTTTGAAAGAAAAATAAAATTTCTGGACTCAAACACATGATTGATCTTTTAACAGCAAGCATATGTACGTGGGTTGTATGAAGTCAGGGCGCATGTATACGTAGGCAGACCTTCTGCAGGCCACGTATGCCTCTGTGGCTTCCTGAAAAAAGAAAAATCAGTTAGGTGAAGGAAGCAGGGAGTACTGGTATGGAAGACCAAAATCTATACTAGCTCAGACTTTTGTAGAAAATCAGAAAAAAGGTAGTAAACCCAATTAAAAATACCCAACAAGTACCCCCCGAAACCCTAGAGATTTTCCCAGTATGGTCGCCAATTCTATTGTGGGTGGGAAATCCCTCCTACGAACTAGTATTAAGGGTTTTATCATGCATGCAGAAATGACCTAAAGTCTCCTACTTTTTACCAACATCCCAATCATAAACTCGATTATTCATATGCAAATACAGGGTTAAAGAGATCTGGTCACTGTACCTTGGTTTTCGTGTTTGATGTCGATCCCTTTAACGCTTGTTTTCTCCTTGACTACAACTCTCCTCCCAACATTGACCTACATTCATAGAAGACAAACAAAAAACTCCATATGCATATGATCTATAAACTAATGGGTTAGATATTCTATCAAAATATAATCAAATTTAAATACTGACAATCTCATGTGGCGGGACGCGAAAAGTAATTCTTTTATTAATCTCACAAGAGTAAACTTACAATGGCAAGATCGACCACTGCTCCTCGAATCTAGTCCTGGGATCCTCTTCAACTATGCTCCAAAAACGTTTGTATATGCTTCTTTTCACATAATAGTTGCAAAAGGTTGGGGCAAGGGAATACTAAATCGGGTATAGTTTCTTTGCTATGATTTTCCCTCTTCCAAATGGGACCCATACCCCTTATTTTATAGGCTAGAAAGGGATAGGTATTTGGTCGAGTGACTTACTATGGGTGGTCAGTCGGTTTAGTTAAATTACCCAAAACTGTGTGTTCCATCTGCAACTTTCCATTTTTCATGCTTTTTAGGTATACACAGGTTGTAGTGGGTCAGTTAGTGTACACACGCGTGCAGTAGTGGAGCAGGGCGTGTATGCCTTCAAAAATGAATGTTTTTTAAGAAGTTGTTCAGTAGTGGCTTGGAAAAGAATTCAAATAAGATGGCCTGATGCCAAGTAAGCATGTCTGGTGCAATTTAGGGTTATAACACTCCTCTAGAAATAATTCAAGATCCAACATTTGAAGACTCTTATGCATCTGATGATGAACAATTGATCGAACAGGAGATTGAGGAAGATGAAGAGGAGTTACATCATGATCTGAAAGAGGAACATCATGCCTATGAAAGTCTTATCGAGCAATGGTTCCAAGTAAGTACTTAATTAGAAAAAAATCGATTTTGTTTTTATTCAGTTAAATCATAGTCACAACAATTCAATTTGTTCATTTTTGTATATTTCTATTTTTCATGCGTAAAAATGAAAATGAACATAGTTTTACTACTGTTACATGAATGGCTCCACTAGAAGTTTAATTACACGTAACTAATTTTTAATTCTAATTAGCATACAGTAGGTAGGATTTTATTTTCAGTTTTTGCTTTCACTTAGAATAAGTATGCTCTCCTCGAAAAAAAGGGATTCTAATAAGTATGCATGATCTCGAGGATTCTAATTAGGTCAGATTCTAATAAGTATGCACGATCATGAGGATAAAAAAATAGGGATGATTTCAAGTGATTTCAGGAATAATTTTGATTTTTTACAGTAAAAAACAACTGCCTAATCTATTTTTCGTCTCCAATTTTTAATGCGGTTGCTCCATTTGCTAAGAAAAAAATATATTAAAATTTTTAACTCGAATTGTTTTTTTTGCACGTTCATCCTGGACCTACAAATAAAAAAATCAATAAAACATTAGGCGAATAAAACAAAACTAACCTTTTTCATGATGAAACAGTCGTTGAAGTTTCCCCATCCAGTATGATCGAACTACAGAAGCTAGCATGCAAAAGAATTCAGATCTGATTTATCGCTTGTCTGCATTTTCTTATGAGAGTCCCATCGTACCACGACAAAGCACAACCTACGATAGAAACAAAAATGTCACGGCAGATATTCAAGTATTGAAGAGTTGTGGATGATAGGCATGTTGTTGCATGACTATATTAGGTTTGAAAACTTCATTTGCGCTTCTGTGGTTGAGAGACAATAACTTGATGAACCTGAATCACATCATATATTTTCTTGTTATGCCTTAGATTTGCACATATGAAATCCTAGAGACACAACACATATATAATTTTTATTTTTTTTCAAGATGTATTAATTTCCATATATTGTCTCAAGGATTATCATTAAACATCATCAGAACAAGTTGACCGATGATTCTAGATTTGGAGCTTATGACCTATGCTGAATCACCCTCTTCCCGCCCACTTTGAACTTACCACAAAGAATATAACCAATTCTTTTCTTTATTAAAGCTTGAAAGAGGAGGAATGAATGGATCCCTCATATAGTACCCTTTACTGAGTGTAGGTGTTCCCCTTCCATGTGAAACTCCTTATAAAACATACCCATCCTCCCTTGATGAACTAGTGTGAGCCGATACGCTATCCTTTGCTGGAAGGCAAGATATATTCTCTTTCTTCTTGTATTTCTTTCATTTCAATCTTAAATAGAATTGGAGACTTATTTGCTTTCACTCAGCTAAGTAAGTCCTGTTCGAAAAGAATGGCGACAACCTTACCCTAAGGCTATCACGTCAGTGAGTCTATTCTTGAAAGGAGTTGAGGTTTTGCGTCAAGATAATCAATTCCCATCATGTAATTCATTTTACTTCTTAAGACATTTGATTGAAATCCAGTTCTCGAAAGATTCCATTATTTTGAAGATCAAAAAGAAAATTTAAAGAATATGAAGCCTATGGAGAACGTATAAGTGGGGGAAAACAAAGATCTATTGTATTACGAGATGTAACAGTGAAAACACTTCTCAGTTCTCCTCTTTTTATGAGTTTGACACATCATTTTAAAATTTGAAATTGTGAATTTCAGAGAAATGGATTTCCTTGTCATTTGTATATGAAATTAGAAAATGAATGTGTTACTGAGGCTCATGTTTTGCAGGGATGCAACTCTCTGTTTCTCAAATGTATAAAGATATCATTTAATGCGGCAAAATTGATGAGGCTTATATTTTGGCATAACTTCCATATACTTGAAGAAATTTTTATACAGCCCGGACAATGTTGTTTTTAAAGCTTTGAAACAAGATGCCAAGGAATGTTGAAATGTCAACTTTGATTTTGTGACTATGTTTTCCTTTAGCATAATTTTTGCATTTTTTTTTTATTTGGTGTGTATTATCAAAATAAAACAAAAACCATAAAAATTACAAAATCATGAAAAACAAGAAAAAAAACATTATAACTTATAAAAATCAAAATATTACATAATACATAAACATTGTAAAACTCCAAAAATTGCAAATGGATGTTTTTATAATTCCTGAAAACAATATCAAAACATGTTTTTATGATTTTACGCTAAGTTGTTTCTTGGAGTCACTTTAGCAAGCAATCAACGACAATCGTGCAACGACAACAGGTACAAACACACATTTTATTTTTACTTTGCCCCATTTGTACTTATTTCTGCATATTATTTTTTTCTTCGAACGTCTCACAAGTTTTCATGCAGGATTCGTACTAAGTTTTTTTTTCCAGGTGCGCAGACGATCAATTCTTGTGCTGAAGTGATTTTTTCCGAATCACAATTTTTTTTTTTTAGCGAAAAACATGATTTGTTGACAGCTTGAAGGAGTTGATTCTTATCGCACATATCATGACGTTTTTTGTTACACAACAACCATTCGTAAAACCATTTTTCCTCATGAATTATTTCTTCCCATTTCTCCTTCAAAGAAGATTGGTCATCCTTGTGTTGAAGCCCATCTTCCATTGAATTATCCTTCATGATTTTGCACACGCCTATCTTTCTGAGTCAGATACATCTCTTTATATTTTCAGTTCATTTTTCCTTGTCAATAAAACTATCCAACTCCCTTTCCATGACTACATTGCCTTTCCATAAACATTGTTGCTACTAAGATATTTACTATTGTCCTACCAATCGTTTTATCAAAACTCACATTAACTGATGTGGGATTCCTTAAGGGCCACCTTTCAACAAGTCTTTCCCCATCAACCTCCGTACCTTATCTGGGATATAGAATAGAGTTACTTTTGAGTACCTGGAGGCTTGGATGCCTTAATGGAAAGTTCTTTCATTGACAATCATGGGAATACATCATTGTCCCTTGATCGTCAGATCTTGCAAGTGGCTCGATATCAGCAAATATATTTACAGTTCGCAAGATGTACTTGGGTACCTTGGCACTCATTAACATCAATGGTGAGTTTTCCTCACATTGGTTAACGACATGCATCAATGGATGGTGATACAATGACTTTTCTTCATGCTCGACATCAACACATTCATTCACATGGCTAGAATTGTACCATCGGGTTTGTAGCGGGTGAAGACTATGCATTTTTTCATGACTCCCTCAGCAGTTACAACAACATGACCTCAGTTATATGAGAGTATTATAGTTCCACCTGCATACTTCTTATTTTCCATGATTCATTAGTAGCAGTTCAAATTCCTCCACTTCACATTCTCTGATCCAACAGTTACAACAATTGCAGCTACAACATTCGCAGTTACATTTTCATGATCCTACAATAGTGACATCTTCCATGCTCTAGTAGCTGCATCAGCCATATTCCTATTGCATAGTTCATCAACATTTTTGGTAAGTGGCGGTATTTTATTTTCTAAACTTTAATCATGTAATTCCTTAACTGCTAGCAATGAATAATTTGGAAAATTCCCTCACCAAGATCCATTTCCTTTTCACTTCTATGACCCATGCCAAGTTTCATGCGGACATGAAATCAAATTAGTTGGGGGTTAGGGGAATTTATTCACTATCGTCACTCCATTTTTCCACTACCATAATTCCATTTTTCGTCTCATTTACCATTTACCAACATTTCTTTTCCAACGATACTCTTTTATCACACAAGAACCAACCATAAGAAAATGTCAGTTGTTACTCATGAAATTCCCATCCTAGAAACATTCATTATCATCACTCAAAGTTGAAATTCAGATGCCAAAACATTTCTTGAGAAGATCCATGCGCAGTTTCATGCGAACATGCAACAAGTTTAGTTGGGGGCTATGTTGGGACTCATAAATGTCGTATTTTCATCCACCTTTCCCTTCATCATTCTTCACATTTCATCACCCCATTAACCTTTCATGATATCATTTTCATAAGTATATTTTGGTTTCATATTATTATTTTCCACTTTATTCATTTTAGTATTAAAAAGGAATTTGTGATTAAATATTAGAAAATCAACATGTTTTTGTATATATCTCAAAAATGTGTGAGCTTTGTAATGTGTAGGAATATGTGAAGGATTAATTCAAAAATAATTCTTGAATATCTCCTCCACCATTTCAAGGAGATAGTTATTCAAAGCCTATTCCAAGGAGAAGATCATGGAGATTTGGTTGGCATATCTTATCCAAGATACATGAGAGATATGTGTGAGGATTTGAAGGGATTATATTTTCTAATAATGGGAAATTGGTTGAGAGAAAAGTGGATCTGTCATTATGAGATGATAATCTTCTTTTCAAAGATCTAATGTATTAAAGAGAGTTCTCTCTCTTCACGAGGGAGTAGTCAATAGGAGGAGAAATTAATTAGTCATTTCTTGGTTAGTTTCCTGACTTCATTATTTTGTCATTTGATCACTGTAATGTAATTGAGATTGATTTACTGTTAGTGTGATATCACATGTTTCGTCTTGTTTCTCTTCAAATGTTTTTTTTCCTTTAATGCAATTTTCCATTTCAAGTTAATTTCATTTATGCAATTTCATTTCAGTCCTGTGTTTCAGCATCCTGCATTAGATTAATGATTCAATTCCAGTTGTATATTCGACATTAGATTAGGTTAAATTATCTTCAATCCTACATATACTATGTGTTTGATTCGTAAGTATACAAACCTCGAATTAACAAATTAAATAGTTGGGCAAGTAATACAATGCAATTAATACAATATCAGTTCGGCCCAACGAAACAACGGTTGTTCCCTTCATACGATTGGTGTTCCCTTTGCAGGTAGTGTCGTTCATTTGAATGGAACAACTGCATGTCAAAGATAGCATATGTTTCATATCTGGAGGATGAGGTATTGAAAACGGAAGGTAAGAACCTATGTAGGAAACAAGTAAAATGATTGTGCCAACGCCTACCTTTGGTTGATGCATAGAGGTTATATAGGTTCATAGACTTTGATGACATTCTTGAAAGAGAAGAAAAATCCTCAGTTGATAAATTAATGTTAGACTAAGGTTATTTTTAGGACATATTTAGAGCCCAACATCATCACTCATCCACAATTTTTCCTTTCACATCTCTTCTACAAACATATGAAAGCATGATTTCCATTCCTTTGATTTTTGTGGCGAGGATGATAATAGGGCACAGATTGTTGTGTTGGTTGATAAAAGGAAGTAGGATTAGGTTCAACTTCACTTACATGAGTAGAACAACTTGACATATCAACAAAAATGTCATATGTAACAACATGCTGAAATTGTGGCATATGAGGAACACACAACTCATCAATATGTTCAACACAATGAATAGTAGGTTTCTCGTCTAAAAAACTAGTTTGAACTCCTCCTACAACCAATACAACTTCCCTAGTTGTAGGAAGGTCAATTGTAGGTGGGAAGGAAATAATAGAATCATATCCAAGACCAATATTAATGAATAGATAACTTTGAAAATTGATGATATCATCTAAAGTTTCAACACTCTTTTTAAACTTCGGCTCAATAGTTATTTCTTTAGTTCCTTTCTTAAGGAAACAATTTAAAATTTTATCTCTTTGTATTTTTCTTCCCTTTTCTTCAGTCGGATTCTCACAACTTATTATATCCTTCTTACCTCTTCTAACTGAAATTTTAGTCTTGTAATACTATTTTCTAATTCTTCAAGTCTTTGTGACATTTTGGCTTTTGAATAACTATCCTCTTTTTCATATTTTTCCAGCTGCTCTTTTTGTTTCAAATTATTTTTCCTCATCTTCTTTATTTTTCTTAAGGCACATATGAGTTCTTATTCAAGATCTGATTCTCCCTCTGTCTTATCGTTTTCCTCTTCTTATGAATCCATCATTTCTTTGTCTTCATCAATCTTTGTTTCAATTTCCATAAAGAGATTTTCTTCTCTATAACTATTAGAACTATTTTTGTTGGATTACTGAGAGAGGGGGGTGAATCAGTAATAGAGAAATTTAATCATTTTTTACCATAAAATTCAAGTGTTATATTAATATAGAATTACCATCCAATAGTTGTAGAGTAAATAAACAATGAACAAATGAGCAATCACACGCATACATGGTACACTAGTGTTTTACATGGAAACCCAAAGCGGGAGAAAACCACATAATTATTTTTATTATATGTATTTAAGGATTACATTCATTGGAAGCACCAACTTCATTTTTTTTTCAGCTGCAACTGGAAGGAGGCTCCGACCCCTAGTTTCTTAGGCTACAACCTGAGGGAAGCCAACTCCCCAATTCTCTAGCTACAACCAGAAGGAGGCTACAAACCCCTATGTTCTCAGGATACAACTAGAAGGTGGATACAACCACCTGTCCTTGGCACTTCCAACCACCCTGACATAGAAGTAGAATGATCAAATCACTGTCACACTATCATTGTGAGATATACTGCTATAAACCTGTACCAATCAACCTACACCAAACAACCTGTACCAATAACCTGAACATGCATCAACCTGTACCTCAACCTATAATCAACATGTACCATAAACAAGTGTATCAACCATGCACCAACTTGTAACTCAACCTGTACCATGAAAAAGTGCATCAACCATGCACCAAACCTGTACAAATAACATGTCACAACAACATGTCCAAGAAACCTATCACAACAACATGTCTCATCAATATTATCAACCAAATCGGATCTACTCACCAGGATAAATCACCAAGACAACTCTCAAAGATGTCCATCAACCAAGCATAACAAAACAACTCATAATCATCACCAAGATCAATACGTTCTTTTAATAATATACCAATACAAGTATGCTACATCATCCGTAAAATATGTGTCAACAATACTAATAACAAATGCCTCCAACCATGTACCAATCATGTATCAACTACTCATCAAGATGTACCAACATGATCAACTATACACCTCATGTATGTGCCAACTCATCAGCTACTTATCTCAACCATGTACGCAACATGTACCTCAACCAAAATCCCTCATAAATTTCATCATCCAAATATGATTTGTAACTTTGTAATATAACTGTTTTATATGATCACATACCTGCAAACCTTCCCTAACTTTAACAACAAGAGAGTATCATTTTCATCAAACTTTAATTTAGTCTCACATGACTAGTTTTGGATTAGTCAACAACCCTAACTTGAAATAATCATAACTATGTACCTGTAATGAATAAATATCTAAAAACAGTACACAATGTTCTTCAATGTGTTTTATGTAATTCCTCCAGATTTCACTACCTAGAACCTCTCAGAAAATAAGTTATATAAAAAATGGCATACCTTGTTGAATTTTGGCTTATTCTAGAGAGAGAACTTGTAGAGCATGCCCCGCACATAATATTTTTTGTATGGATTGGAAAATTGTACAAAGAATACTACAGACTGTACTATAACCAACACATTTTGTCTTACTAAATTTGGATCTGTTATGAAAACGTTATGACGTTTTTACCCGAAACATATGTTTTAGGCAGAGTATTTGGCGAAGATACTCAAAGGCTTCTAGTGGAAGCTGTTTTGTAAAGATGTTTTCCACTTGTTCTTTTTTTCCCACATATTCAAATCTGATGTTCTTTTCTGCAACCTATTCTCATAGAAAGTGATACTTGATTGGAATGTGCTTCATCTTGGAGTGCATCACCAGGTTCTTTGAGATATTGATGGCGCTTGTATTATCACAATATATTTGAATGGGCTCATCATACTCAACCTGTATATTTGTCAGAGTTTGTTTCATATATATAACATGTGTACAACATGTTGTTGTTGCAATATACTCTACCTCGGTTGTAGATAAAGATATTGATGATTGTTTCTTGCTTATCCATGATACTAAACACTCACCTAAGTAGAGCGTTGCTCCATTGGTGCTTCGATTATCATCAATGCAACCTACCCAATCTGCATCCATGTAGGAAATAAGTGATAGATCCTTTCCGTTTGGATACCATAATCCAAACTATTTTTTTTTCTTTGAGATATCTAAAAATCCTCTTCACTACTAATACATGTGATTCCTTTGGTGCTTCTTGAAATCGTGCCACTTGTCCAATTACTTACATTACATCTGGTCTAGATGTTTTCACATATAGTAGGTTACCAATAATTGACCTATATTTCCTATGATCTTTAGACTTTGAATCATCATCTTTCCTCAACTTGCAACTGGTTTTCATGGGAGTGATAACTAGTTTGAAATCTTCCATTCCGAACCTCTTTATCATTTCTCTGATATACTTGGTTTGAGAAATAAAAATTCCTTGGTTTCTTTGATGTATCTGAATACCTAGAAAGAAGGATAGTTCTCCAAGTAATGGCATTTCCAATTCATTATGCATGTCCTTTGCAAATTTCTGGCTTAACCTATTATTATTACTTCCAAAAACAATACCATCGCCATAAATTTCAATTAATAAAATACTACCTTGAGTTACCTTGATGTATAGGTTTTTATCTGTGCTTCCTTTCCATAGTTCATAGGGAGTTTTTTCATTGTTGTTTATGAGCATGACTATATTTTTAATGTGAATTTTTGCATGCACTACATGTGTCCAAAAAATGTCTGTGAATTGGAATCCATTATCATTTTTCAAGCCATTTCCTGTGTAATTATCATCCATTATGATAATGTTCCTTTGTCTCTGAACTACTCTCTGAACCAATCTATAAATACATGCTCTCGTCCACTATCATATATATGTCCAAACCTGCTAAGTATTCTTACGAATCCATCTTTGTACATAATGTTGACCTATTTATCACTATACTATCATGAAGTCTTGATTAATATATCAAACTGTACTTCTTCTAATTGACTTCTCTGGATCTGTCTTCTCAAAATATGTAAGTTTCTTGAAGGATGGTTATTTGGTCTATCACAACTATTGCATAGAATCCCACTATCTAATATTCATATTACCTGGGAGTCTCTAAGTCAGATGGCTCAGAACAATTCATGCTCTGATGTGTATTCATCGTCATCTTCATTGGTAGATTCATCATCTCTCTGAGATCTGACTTCTTTCTTTTTGTCTGTGGATTCATCTTTCACTACAATGCATGAAAGTACAATCTCTTGAACATTTTCCTTATTTACATGTCCTCCTTTTTTTTCAGTTATTTTCCAAACCTTTCTGCATATGACATATTTCTTTTTCTCTGTAGAATTTTCTTCATCTTGTTTTATTGCGAATCTTGTGATCTCAGGGACCTAGTCTTTGTTCGTCTGTTCTTCGTGTTTTCTTATCCACACTTTCTTACATTTGATATCAATGTTCTCTTTCATGGAAGTACCAATCATACTTCTACAATCACTAGTTATGTGTCCATAGTTATGACATTTGTAACATTCAATGTTATGTGGGGCCACATATGCACTTCTTTATTGAACATTTCTTTTATAATCCCTGAAATCTGCAACCTTATGTCAGAAATTAGTACAATAAAAACAATGACCATAAAAGAAATTTGCATACCTGGGAGTGAATGATCTTCTTTGTGGTGTAGTCCTTCTAAATTTCTGCCTTGAGTGATCATGATCATGATTGAATATTTTGTGTCTTGAAAATGAATGGTATTCTTAAAGATGTATCTTCAATAGTTTTATTAGATTCTGGTTGACCATGATTCCTTCCTTTGAGTACTTATGCATAACTCTTTCTATTTTCTTCATTTTTATTTTCTATAAACCTTGAGTGCTTCTCTTCATTCTCTATAACTGATGTGGATGTTTCTATGTCATCAACACTCTTGTTGATCTTGACGATTTTACTTCTCAATGTGGAAAATTCTTCTTCAATCTTCTCAACCTCTTCTTCTTTCTTCATTATCTGAGACTTCATGACTTCTTTTGTTCTTTTCTCTTATTCGAGATGAATTTTTGATGTGATTATTTCTTCTTCAAGCCGTTTCTCTTCTTGACCAAACTCTTCCTCAAGCTGGTTTAGATCATTAGTTCTTTCCTTAAAATGATCTGTCAATATCTTCTCTCTCATTTTTTATTCTTCCTTCTATGCTTCTATGTTGGATTTAAAATACTTCTTTTGATATTCAATATTTTCTTCGATCTTTCTGGCTTCTTCTAGCCAAGTTCTTAAGTTTTCGATGACATATTGGGATTCTTCAAAAAAGTGAACACTTTATTTTTGTTTCATCAATTATTTCTTGAGTGACTTGTTTTATTCTCTTAGTTCATCTAAATCAATAATCAATTCTCTAGCGATTATGTACTCTTCATATTCTGAATTTGTTTGACATGGTGAACATAATTCTTCTTGATCTGTATCTGCATATTCTTTAGCATTTAATGAATCTGCGATGGGTGAAGAATATGTCATGTAACTTTTCCCAAATTTATTTGGCTGATGAACATTTACCAACCTTTTCTCTTACCGGATTAGGTAATCCTTCCGAGATGAAATCCATTGTTATTTTGTTATTCTTCTTCAATTCCTTCTCGGTTGTATTCTTTTCCTTTTTTGAACTATCATATCCTGTAACAACTGATATCCAAATATAATTTCCCTGTGCATGTAAATATAATTTTGTCCTTCTGCTCCACATCTAATACTTAAAACCATTATGACCATTAAACATTGGTACTCCATTCTCAGAATAATCCATAATCTCCTTCCAGTGGCTAAATTGTTTCCTGAAGGAACTGACCCTCATACCAATTGTTGGATTATAGAGAAGGGGGTGGGGGGGTGAATCAATAATAGATCAATCTAATCCTTTTTCACCATAAAATGCAAGTGTTATATCAATGTAGCATTATCATCCAATAGTTCAGAGTAAATAAACAATGAACAAATCAGAAATAACACACATACAAAGTACACCAATGTTTTACGTGTAAACCCAAAGTGGGATAAAACAACATAATGATTTTTCTTATATGTCTTTAAAAATTACATTCATTGGAAGCACCAACTTCCTTTGTTCTCCAGCTGCAACTGGAAGGAGGCTCCAACTTCCTAGTTTCTCAAGCTACAACCTGAGGGAAGCTCCAACTCCCCAATTCTCTGGCTACAACCAGAAGGAGGCTACAACCCCTTATGTTCTCCAGCTACAACCAGAAGGTGGCTACAACCACCTGTCCTTGCCCCGTCCAACTGCCCTGACGTAGAAGTAGAATGATGGAACCAATGTCACACTATCACTTTGCGATATACTAATGTAAACCTGTACCAATCAACCTGCACCAATCAACCTGCACCAAACAACCTATACACATAACCTAAACCATATATCAACCATGCATAAACCTGTACCTCAACTTGTAATCAACCTATATCATAAACAAGTGCATCAACCATGCACCAACCTGTACCTCAACCTATACCATGAGCAAGTGCATCAACCATGCACCAAACCTGTACAAATAACATGTCACAACAACCTATAAAAACAACTTGTCTCATCAATATTATCAACCAAATCGGATCTACTCACCAAGATTAATCACCAAGACATTTCTCAAAGATGTGCATCAACCAAGCATAACATAACAACTCATAATCATCACTAAGATCAATATGTGATTATAATAATATACCAATACAAGTATGCTACATCATCCATAAACCATGTGTCAACAATACTACTAACAAGTGCCTCCAACCATGTACCAAGTATGTACCAATCATGTATCAACTACTAATCAACTATGACTCATAAATATGTACCAACATCATCAACTATACACCTCATGTATGTGTCAACTCATCAACTACTTATCTCAACCATGTACCCAAAATGTACCTCAACCAAAATCCCTCATCAATTTCATCATCCAAATCTGATTTGTAACTCT
>SNQJ01S0016660.1:85306-98893 GCA_010110895.2 Picea sitchensis
CTACATTGTTAGCTTCTTGCAAGTGGTTCTATAGGCACATAATACTGTCGGTACTCTTAAATCCCAGTCATCTCTATTAACACTGCAAATCTTAGTCAGCGTTGTCTCCAAGATCTTGTTGAATTCTTCCACTGTCCCATTTGCTTGTGGATGGTAAGGCGTGCTCTTCTAATGGTGGACTGCAAATTCCTCAGTCAGGGCTTCAACTATTTTATTTATGAAATGTGTGCCTTGATCACTCATAAAGATCTTTGGGCATCCAAACCTAGTTATGATGTCATCAAATATGAAGTGCACAGCTTTAGTTTCACTACATTCCTTAACTGCTCTTGCCTTGACCCATCTAGTCAAATATTTTGTCACAGTAATGATGTACCTTGCTCCTGTGCACTTTCCTGGTGGGTTTATAGGTCCCACGAAGTCAATGGCCCATTTCTAAAATGATTATAGGGTCAGTTGTGGTGCTAAGGGAATTTCATCTCTTCTGGATGGTTTCCCAACTCTTTGGCACACATTGCAGGCTCTGTAATAGTCCTTGACATCTTTGTGTAAGGTATGCCACCAAAGGTCGGCTCTAAGAACCTTCTGCTTAGTTTCTTTCCCTATGTAGTTTCCTCCAGCGATGCCTTCATGAGCTTCTGTGAGGATCAATGGTCGCTCTGCCTCCATAACACACCTTCTCAATATCTCATCAGGTCCCATTTTGTATAGATTTCCAACTATAAGTGAAAAGTTGACAATGCGCACTACTAGTTGTTTCTTCTGAGGAATTGTATACTCAGTAGGTGCCATTCCTGTTGATAGGAACTGGACTATCTCTAGGAAGTGGTCATCAATATTTCTAATGGCCAGTAACTGTGCAATTGACAGTGCATCCTCCAAACTATTCGACTCTTCACCATGTTCTAACCTTGACAAGTGGTTAGGACCTTTGTTCATTCTTCCTAGATTAACTACGATCTCAAAGTCATACTCCTGGAATAGCAGAAGCCATATTCATATTCTTCCCACCAACACTGGCTTGTTGACTAGGTATTTCAGCACAGAGTGATCAGTAAACATTTTAAAGTGTCCTCCCAACAAGTAGTGGCGAAATTTCTACAGCACATACACCATAGCTAACCCTTCGCTTTCAGTGGTAGTGTAATTAATCTCAATTGTGGATAGTTTCCTGCTAGCAAAAGATAACGGATGGTCAATATATCCTTCGCAATATTGTTCTAACACATCTCCCAATGCAATGGAATATGCATCGACATGCATGTGAAATTCCTTGGTCCAATCTGGGAAAACCATAATAGACACAGTAACCATTTTCTGTTTCAGTGTGTCGAAGCTCTGTCGACACTCTTCTGTCCAGTGAAATTGACAGTATTTCTTCAAAAGATTCTCCATGGGTGTTGTATTCTGGACATATCCTTTGATGAACTTCCTGTAATATCATGTATGTCCCAGCGCAGTGCGTAGTTGTTTAACTAAAGTAGGAGGGGGTAGATCAACTATAATGGAAATTTTAGATGGATCGACCAACAATCCCTACTTGCATACAATATGAACTAATAACACTCCAAATGGTGAGAAGAATATGCAGTTCTTCATATTCAAGGCAATTTGACACTGCCTTCATTTTTCCAACATTAGCCTTACACATTCAATATGACTTTTTAATAAACTAAAAATTGCCCAATCATCAAAATATGCTTCTAGAAATTTATGTAGAAAAACCTTGAATTCTTCGACCACCACCCTGGAAAGATGGATGGGGCATTATTAAATCCAAATGGCATCACTGTATACTGGTAGGATCCCCATTCTATTGAAAATTTGGTCTTATGGCGATCTTCCTTGGCAATCCGGATCTGATGGTATCCTAAAAATCCATCTGTAAAAGAATATACCTCTTGGCCTCCCACATTATCTAACACTTCATCAGTGAATGGTGTAGGGAATGGATCATGAAAACAAGCAACATTCAACTTCCTAATATCTATGCAGATATTCTTGTCTTGTACCACCATAGGGCTAATCCATTCTGACTCTTCAACAGGTTCTATAATTCCTCCTTCCAGCATTTTGTCGAGCACAATATTCACTTTCTCCTTATATTTAGGGTTCAATCTGTAGGGTCTTTTCTTGACTGGTTTTGCATATGGTTTCAAAGGGATCCTCATCTCTCCTATAGTCCCTTTAATTCCCTTCATATCAGTAAACTTGGTCGGAAACAAGTCATAATATTCATGCAGTAAATCTGTTATCTTGTCAATAGTAGTAGCATCCTAGTAATCTCCAACATTTGCAAGCTTCGATGTCTGCTCGGTTCCAATATTAACCTTCTTAATATTGATCGACTATCCAATAAATGGTAACTCAACTCCTGGTCCTTCCACATCTCTCTCACCTTCTGTTTCTACGATGTTCACATTCCTAGGATCATCGTCTTCGTCAGCATTGATGGTGTAACATCCTTTCAGTTTCTAGAGAGGTGCAGTCCATTTGTCCTCTTCTTCTTCTAAAGGGGGCCTAGAGGCCTCCTCAAATACTTTCTGTCTTACAATGTGTAACGCTTGGTCTACTGAAGGATATTTACTTTCAAATAAGAAGGTGGTTACAAAGTTCTGATTCATACCTTCCCAATATACAGTGATGAGGAGCATCTCTGCTTGAAGGTACCAGTTGATAGGGGTTGTGTCCAACGTGTTAATGAATTTGTGCACCCACTGATCTTGAGGCATGTCTCTCCAGACCTCTTCAAGTCCTGCAAACACCGCTATCTCTACCTCGGGTGAGACTTCATCTGCTTCGTAGGTGTTTCTGAAAGGGCCGATAGTTAGGGTTTTGTTGGTGCATTGTTGTAGCGTTGAACCTTGGGTTTGTGCCTGTGCCAACAAACTTCAAAACTATAAATTCTTAAAAGAGATTTTGAAACTCTGTCAATGAATGATACAAATATGGTAGATTCCTTTTATACCCATGTCATTGGACTGATAAATCAAGTTAAGTCTCATGGTGAAACCATAGTAGACAGAAACGTTGTTGAGAAGGTACTCATGAGTCTTCCTCCTAAGTTTGATATTGTATTTGTGACTCTAGAAGAGAGCAAAGACTTGAGTCAGTTTCATCTATATGAACAAAAATATTCCCTCATTAATCATGAATGCAGATTGAATAGGTCAAATATGTCATTAGATAATTCATTTTCCACACAGTCATCTATAATCCATTGAAAATGAAGGGGGAGCTCTAACTATAGAGGTAGAGGAAGAAATTATGTCAGAGGTGGACACAATAGCAGTCTTGGAAATACTAGTGTAAGAGGTCAAAACCCAAATACCAGTCAGTCAAGTTGTCAGAGAATGGACAAATCAAAGATCCAGTTCCATTACTGTAAAAAGTATGGACATTATGCATATGAGTGAAGGAAGAGACAGTATAATCAGAACAAGCAAAGTCAAGATCAGTCAAACAACACAAATAACCAAACTCACCCTATTTTTATGGAGCATGTTGAGGTAATTCCTATAGTATCCCCAGTTCAATGCAATGTTACTCAATCAAGTCCTTGTGACATATGGTATTTAGATTCAGGCTACAGTAACGACATGATAGGAAACATAGAATTGTTTTCTAGTTTGGATGAGTCAGTCCAAAACAAGGTTACACTTGGAACAGATATCCAAGTCACTGTCTTAGGAAAAGGAAGTATAAAATTTTTAACTAAGAAAGGAGACCAAAAAGTTATTCCTAATATATATTATGTTTCTGGTCTGAAGCATAATCTGATGAGCACAACACAACTGTTACAAAAAGGATACATAATCTACATGGAAGATAATCATTGTCTGATTATGGAGAGATGCCAAAGCAAAGAACTTATTTCAAAAATCCAGATGACAAGTAACAGGATGTTCCCATTGACATTGAATCCAACCAAGAAGAAGAATACAATGCTACATGTTGGTAAAGAAAAATATGCACAATTAGACATTGTATTTACAACATAAAGTGAACACAGTTCCAATGTGGAAAATAGTGCGCGCAGTATCAAGAAAGAAGAAAGTGGCACAGAGATGAAGGGAGAATTCCAATCTGAAATACATGATGATTCTTGGTTTTGGAATTTTAGGTTTGGACATTTGAACTTTGGATGTCTAAAGATGTTACACACAAATGATAAGGTAAAAGGTTTTCCATTGATTGAAAAACCAGAAAGGATGTGTGAAGGTTGCATATTTGGCAAGCAACACAAAGAATCATTTCCAGTTGGAAAGTCTTACAGAGAAAAAGCTCCACTGGAAATTGTACATTCATACATTTGTGGACCAATGCAAACTCCATATATAGGAGGCAGTACATATTTTCTAACATTCATTGATGATTTCTAAAGAAAGACATGGATTTATTTTCTAAATCATAAATCTAACGCATTGGGTTGTTTTCAATAATTTAAATCACTTGTGGATAAGCAGAGTGACTATTACATAAAGTGTCTAAGAACTGACAGAGGAGGATAATATATTTCAAGAGAATTTCAAAACTTGTGTAAAGCTCATGGCATCTACAAGAAATTTACTGTACGATATACACCACAACAAAATGGTGTCACAAAAAGAAAGAACAAAACCATCATGGAAATGGCATGTAGTATGTTGGCAGCCAAACATTTTTCAAAATAATATTGGTTTGAGGCAGTAACAACTATAGTATACATATTGAATAGATGTGTGAAAAATAGTGTGAAAAATAGAGTTCGTCAAGAATCCTGGATAGGATTAAAGCATAATGTGGTGCATTTAAAAGTTTTTGGTTATGTTGCATACACACATGTTCCAGATGAGATGAGAAAGAAGTTGGAAAACAAAGGACATAAATGTATATTTTTTGGGTATTCTGAAGAAAACAAATGATACAAGTTGTATGACCCTGTCACAAGAAAATTCATAATCATCTCCAATGTTTAGTTCATGGAGAATGGAGCATCAGATGGAATCATAGAAAAGACAATCAAAATTATTGATGCAATGGAGCATGATGACACATAAGATAAAATGGTTCAAACGCCATGCACAAATTAGTGCGTAATCCCTTCTACACCTGGCACTGTGACGCAAATCAAAACGCAGAACACTCCAGTACGAACAACAGGTGCAGAGTCTACACCTAGAGTGCAACAGACACCAACAAGAAGTATGAGTAGTTCTACATATCTAGATCCAACATTATCAAGTTTGTTACCAAGAAAAGAAATAATTTTGCGCAACATCTATCATGAGGACAAAACAAATTCATTTTCATTTTTTTCTCTATTTTCACAAATAGATGATCCATTAACTTTTGAAGAAGAAGTCAAAGATAATGTATGGGCACAAGCAATGGATGAAGAAATCAAATGCATAGAGAACAATGAGACATGGAAATTGGTAGATGTACCTGAAGATAAGGATGTGATTAGTGTGAAGTGGATTTATAAAACCAAGCAAGATGCAGAGGGAAATGTAAAAAATCACAAGGAAAGGTTAGTTGCAAGAGGTTTTACACAACAACCTAGAATTGATTTCAATGAAACATTTGCACTAGTTGCGCTCATGGACATGATCAAAACTATGTTATCCATTTCCACGCAGTACAAGTGGCCATTTTATTAGATGGATGTAAAGTCAACATTTTTTAATGGAAACTTGGAAGAAGAAGTATATGTGGAACAACCACAAGGTTACGAGGTTCCAGGACAAGAAGACAAAGTATACAGATTGAAGAAATCGCTGTATGGATTAAAGCAAGCTCCTAGAGCTTGGTACAGTCGCATAGATTCCTATATTACACAAAATGGATTTCAAAGAAGTCAAAGTTAGCCAACATTGTACATCAAAGAAAACCAACAAGGTAAAATATTAATTGTTTTCTTATATGTATATGATTTAATATTTATAGGTAATTTTGGTATTGAAGAATTCAAATCAGTCATTACAAAGAATGGGTTTCAAAGAAGTGAAAGTGATCCAACACTGTACATCAAAGAAAACCAACAAGGTAAAATGTTAATTGTTTTCTTATATGTAGATGATTTAATATTTATAGGTAATTTTGGTATTGAAGAATTCAAGTCAGTCATGAAGGATGAATTTGAAATGATTGATTTGGGGCTAATGAGATATTTTCTAGGAATAGAAGTTCACCAGTCCAAAACAGGTATATTTATCTTATAATCTAAGTATGCGCATGAAATTTTGAAAAGATTCAATATGATGAATTCAAATGCAGCCCCAACACCTGTCATAACAAGATTGAAATTAAGCATGGAAGATAAAGGGCATAGATGATTTTAGGGGCTAAATTTTTCCATTGGGCTAATTTTCCATGGTTTTTCCCAAAAAAAGATTTGCTAATTTCCATTTTTTCTAAAAATGATTCACCCAAATTCCATAGAATAAAATTATTTTACCTTAAAAATCGCCAAAAATTATAGAAAATATATAAAACTCTTAGAAATTTGATTATGTTTACAAAACTATCGCCAAACATTTTACATTTTGCATATTAAGGACTAGTACGATTAGCCCAAGTTTCTAAACTTTAATATAAATTTCCATCCTTAAAATCATCCCTGATAAAGGGTCCAAGGTGGATCCCATAATGTTTAAAATACTAGTAGGCAGTCTTATGTATCTAACAACAACAAGATTTGATATTATGTCTAGAGTGAGCCTAATTTCAAGGTTCATGGAAACTTCAAAAGAATCACATTCGAAGGCAGGAAAGAGAATCCTGAGATATGTGAATGCAACAAAAGATTTTGGCCTTAAATATTCTACTTCAGAAGATTTCAAACTCATTGGATACATCGACAGTGATTATGGAGGCAACATAGATGACAGGAAAAGTACCTCTGGGTACACATTTGATTTTGGAATAGGTATGGTATCATGGGCATCAAGGAAGCCACCCATAGTGACTCTTTCTTCAACATAAGAAAATTATTCCGTAGCTACAAGCGCAACTTGTCAAGCAGTGTGGATGAGAAGGATGTTAAAATATTTGTTGCAGGAAAAACAAGAACCAACACCAATATTTTGTGACAACAATTCAGCCATCAGGTTATCAAAGAATCATGTGTTTCACAAGAAAACCAAGCACATCGATACAAGGTACATTTCATCATAGAATTGGTGAATAACACAAAGATCTGTTTAGAATTTTGCAGGTCAAAAGAACAAGTCATAGACATTTTCACAAAGGATTTAGCAAGAGATGCATTTCAGCACCTGCGCAATAGTCTGGGAGTCTGTGAAGTAACATATGAGTGACAGTAAGATTGTAAACTCAATTTTTGATGTGATTTTCTTTTGTAATCCCACCTACTTATAATTAAGGGGGAGTGTTGGAAATAGTAATTACAAGTCGGTGAGATCTTCGTGTCTCCTCCAATTTGTCTGACAATCAATATGTTAGTGTTTTTGTCAGTTAGTCGAATTGTCAGTCACTCAGTCTATCTAAAAGTTTGCAAGTACAAAGTTACACGTTTACTTAAATTCAGTCTAAGTCATTCAATAAGTAGGGAAAATGGAGTCGATATTTATCTTCTCTAGTTCAGTTAAGTAGTTGAAGAGTCAGTCGTATTAATGGTCGTCTTTAATGTTGAGTCAGTCTTACTTCTGCGGGAAGTCTCAGCCATAGCTCATATAAGTCTGAGTCTTTAGTTAGTCAAATAGATGTAGAATAGATTGTAGAGAGAATAGTCGAGAGGAGAAATAGTAACTTAGGGGTTGAATAAATCTGAGAGAACAAGCTCTGTGTTTGTGAAGTCAGTAGAAGAAGTCATTGGAGTCGAAGCTCATCTTAGTTATTGTAATTTGTATTCGTGCACTGCGCCAAAGTTATCAATATCAATTATTTTATGTGTTGTCAAAATTCATGTGTATTTCTGAGTTTATGTGCTAAGCATGGCATTGTGTTATTCTGCATCTGTAAATAATTAATTAAGAGTTTTATCACAACACACAGTAAATATTGCACTCTATGGGCTGTGTGATAAGTCGTGAGAGTTCAATGACGAATTTTGTGGCGTGTAGTATTTTTCCACTGCAATGTGCACAGTTTCCCTGACGCACTGTGGATACGAGACTTCTATCCTCCACTTTAATTGACAGGTCAACTGGTATAATTATGTACTCTAATGACAATAGTTAACCACACAAACAAACCAAAGAATATAAGGGAGTGCATTAGAAGATCAAAGAATGTTAAGCATTTTCGTGCAAGGAGTTGTGTTGGTGGTTTCATGGTTGTCCCCACTATCATTAGTTACTATAAAGGGAAATTCAAAATATATGTAAGTTGGTCATTCTCCTTGAGTTTCGTCATGGTGTGCATTGTGTAGTCTCTTTATTGAGTTCAGGAATAGAGGATATGAGTACATGCTTTTGTGATAATAAGACACAAGTATTCTATTTTTACTACCATTTATCATTGTGTCCAGCTATGTGCATATGGTTACACTTGTGCATTTTCTTTCTACTCTCTTTTTATATTTTCTTCGGATCATTTTGACTTGTAAATGGGTATTTGGTTATTTTTTGTATATCAAGAGAAATGATTACTTTAGAGGGTTATTTTTGTATATCAAGAGAATTAGACAATAACAAACTAGATTTCTTGATTCAAGGGGTAGAACTTGGCTTCAGTAATGACTTCAAAATGTCAGTTCCACAACAACGATGTAGATTCTTATACAGTAGAAGTTTTCGAGGACTTTAGGTTGAGGAAGTGCGCAATATACAAGAGGAAATTTGAACATATGATGAGAAAAGTAGTCTATTGTGGGAATGTTTGTATTACAACAATCCTGTCATAAGTAGGACAATGTTTGACTAGTGAGATTTTATAATAGTTATCGTTAATGTCTGCCCAATCATGTTTCCTCCTATGTCAAATGCTCAAACTTCTGTCCAGTTTTCTGATGTAAATACCTGTGAATTACATATATATGTATGTGAATTGAATAGGTATGCATGATCTAATAAAAGAAAAAAAGAGCACACGAACTGCATTTGAATTTCAACTGCATTGATCATTGATCGAGAATGCAACTTTGTAAAACATTTAGACAATAATGGAATTGAAGAAAAACTATATCATCTATGGTTTAAATAAATGTTTTATCCCCATTTATGCACAATAGAGTAGCATATGAGAACCAAGAAAAGACAAGGTATTGTACAAGTGCATGGTTAAAGAGAAATAATATATCGAGGCATGAGGCATTCGATGTTAGTAGTAGGCCAAAAATCCTCTTCATCTTTCATTGATACAAGAGAGCCTTCAAATTCAATATATTCCAACTAAGGAATAGGTAGCTATATTATCTAGTTTAGGAAGGCCAATATGGTGGGAGGAATCCCACTCTATATATGGTGCAAGAATGGTGTTAAATGATACATTTTTAAAGGCCTTTATGCATTTCCAAATCACACCAACTCTAACTGTTGAATTGTGCCTAATGATTTTATTGTAATATTTGGGACTGACTACTATTATGATGCATATTCAAAATGAGAAAGAAGAGCATAGATGATGTATGTTGAGAAATAATTCGACTATGTAAGTTGAGCCAGAAGTCCATAGACTGTGTAAGTTGAGAAAGAAGTCCACAGACAATGTATGCTACTAGTATTTTGTTTGAATGGTTTTCACAGTGCCACTTAGGCTAACAAACCCCATATCAATATCTGAGTGAGATATTTGTGAGAAATATTAGCACAAGTATTTGCTTGTGTAATGTTGTAATGAAGTAAGTTGAGAAGACAAAAAGTGGAACTTGGATGGTGTGGAATTTCTAGTACTTGAAGGTATTTCTAGCTAATTTATTGAAGGTATTTTTAGGTGATTTAATGAATTGGGCAACTTATAACAAGAGAGAATTGAACTTTTAGATTGGAGTATGTTTGTGTGTGCTTAATATTTATCAATATATTATCCATATAGATGAGTTGTTTCTTCTTCTTAGGAATTACGTTTTCTCTCATTTCTTGTAATGATCTTGATTCATTTCCTACCATGATTATATATATAAGATGGTTATCTCCCAAGTTCATGTTATGAGAACTATACTTATATTTTAAGGGTTGAGACCGTTTCTTGTAGATATGATCTAAGGATTTTAATTTTTTCCTTAGTTGAGCATGATTAAATGATTGAATCCAAATCTATCTTATATTTTTATATCCATGGGAATGATACACTATATTCATTTTGTCTAGGGAATTACATATGGAATTCATCAATATATTGTGCACTTCACATTTGGAAGAGAGTGATTTATGGTATTTTGTCAAGGATATTAGGTAGCTCCCCAATATGTAATATTTTGCATGGAAGGACATTTGGGAGAACGTATTTGATAGTATTGTGAATGTTTCATTTTTCCATTATAGAATTTGACTTGACTTAGATAGTGATGGACTGATCATAGGTGGGGAATTTGAGTAAGTATTTATTCATTTATGTCTTTGGTTCCCTACCATCTAGAATGTGTGTCATTTCCCATAATACTTGAGGTGACAGCCTCTGTCCCTATGTCTCATAGCCAACTTGGCAAGGTGGGCGGGGGGGGTGCGTTTGTATTGGATGCCTACAAGTGGGAGGAAAACCACTCCTACAAAGTCATTCCATAGGGAGACACATTCATGGAAGATAAGTATATTTTTTTTTGTAACTTATGCTCTGCATGCTTACTTGCTTTCATGATAGAAGATACTCAAATGGTCTAGAACCAGGACAATTTCTTGGGTTGTGTACTTTATTGTTACTTATAAATTGCATGAACTATACCTTGTTGGATTATAATTACATATTTTGATGGTGTGATCTGGTAAGATTTTTGGGTAGGATATGAAATAGACATTTGTTATGAATTGTTACCCTGCTAGCCAAAGATGACAATGTGTTGAGTGAGGGACATGTAAATTCTTAATACATGTTCCTAATGGAAATTGAACCATCATAACCATTAAAATTATCATTTTTACCTAATAGTCATGTTGGGTATGAGAGGGTGGGCTAGGAAATCCTTGTAACCTTGTGTTGTTCATGAATCCTAGAAATTGTAAGTGAGTTAAATTGAGGATTCAATGCATAATTTATCTTATGTACTTAATGGTAAGGGTGAAATATAATTTTCATGTGAATGTTTAAATGGTGGAACTTGCGAGCAAAAGTATTTTAATGATTGAGTGACTTTATGCCTCAGCACATAAATTAACTAAACTATCACATGCATGAGGATCATGCTCAAGGAAATATGAAATAGATTGAAATTTTAGATGTTTCATATACCTTAATTTTGACTTTGCAATATTTGGGGGAGATTCTCACCTAATTGAAAATCAATAAAAGAGGATTTAGAGACATTTGAGAATTACTTTAGCAGGCTATTCACAAAATTTTCTATGGAAAATTTTTATTTGGCCTTGATGACTTAAGTCATACTATTAATGTTATTAATAACTTTTGTTGATTCTCTCTTATTATAATTTCCTTGATTGTGGTGGATTTAATTGATTGGGGCTTACTTGAAGGTTAACAGTGTATTGAGACAAGGAAATTATATGAAAACTTTAGCATATTGATAGGGCAATTATACATACCCCTAAATTGTCAACCTTCTTGTTGAAAGAAGAGGAAATGATTGTTGAAAAATAATTGATATCTTTATGAGAACCTGTACCACTCATAGTATCAACCATCCAACTGAGGATGATAAACCTAACCCAGTAGATCCATGGGACAGATGGATGTTTTGATGATAATTCATGCTTTAGAGATAAAATCTAGTATTCACTATGTATTATGCAAGCTAGTAAAATTGTTTTTTTTTTATGAATCATGATAAGAAATATCTTGATATTTATTTACCTTCCACGTGATATGTATTGAAATGATTATCATGTCCATGATGTTATGCTATGGTATTTAAATATGATTTTATGTGATTCCATTTAATTATGTTGATGAAAGGATATGCCTTTGATAAATATGTGTTGTGTTGAGATTATATTTCTCATGATAGTATCATGTGATGTGATGACATCATGTAATTGCATGGATGTTTTATGATGACATGAGTGAGCATGTGGTGATGATAGTGATGTGGTATTATCATGATGACATGTGAGAGTTAACATCTCTCCCTTGAGATGTTGATATAATGACTAATTGAATGATTACATGTTGTGAGGTGGTGATGGTCAAGTTATCTACCAATGGGCCAAGAGGATCAGTGTATTTGATGATCTTGTGTGATCCCATGAAATTGAAGGAGAATATTACAAGTAGCATATTATGGGATGGGGAAAACTCAATATATTACTTATGCCAGTAATTCTTATGCATTGTATTGGAGTTGTGATGCCAAAGTATCGAATCATGGCTAGAGAGTTGCTCGCCAATGGTGTTGTGGGTGGTGTTGTGGGATTGGAATTCGATGCCTAGGGTTGTACCTTGAATTTTTGGAAGGATTTTAGGTCATCCTTTTAGAGATATTTGGTGTATGTGATAAAAATGTTTTCTTGGGTAGATGAGGTCTCAAGCGTTGGGGCTCCAGATAGATCAATAGGATTTAATCTTGGTTCTGAAAGTCACGAAGGATAGCTAGAGAGTACTCACACTTCCTCGATGTTGTGATGTGGAATTTCAATGCATATTATAGTCACTTGAGTGACTTTATAATAGTTCACCAGAGGGTGTTTTGGAAGGTACAAGATATAACAAAAGGAGTTGTGGAGGATTTGGTAGGATAATTAAAAACATATAATGGACATAATCAAAATTAAATCCGAGACGAAGTTCCATGAAAGAGGGTTGTATGTCATGCCCCATATTATTATTGTTAAATATATAAGTAAAAAATAATAATAGAAAGAATATAATAATTCTCCTAAAATGGTCATAATAATTACTTATTATGGATAATTGGGTAATTAAAGAAAATGGTAAAATAAGTAAAGACAATTATGGAGAAACCCTAAAATATAATAAATAATTAAATAAAGGATCTTAGGGATCTTGTTCTTTACCATGGATGGAATATATATAAGAAAAAAGAAGGAGGAGAAAACACATCTCTCCTTGGCTAGTCTATATAGATAACAATGCTTAAGATTACTTGTTGAGTAGTCATTTGAGGGCGTGGGGGTGACCTGAATATTAATGTAGGAAGGTCTAAGTTTGGGTGGAGATATCTCCCCCATTGTTTTTTTATATTTTTCTATATAAAGATCAAGTTTCACTACAATATAGAGTCTACTATAGGTACATTGGTTTCTTCAAAGAAAGTGAGTTCCTCATCTCTCAGTGTTCATAAATTTTGGCAAAGTTTAATTGTTAATTTCTGTAATTATTTTTGTTATTTTTGTTTTTAGATCGGGCCATGAAATCAACTTCTTGTGTATGCCCATAGATACTAGTATGTATACCAACATATAGTATTTATGTTGGCATATATACTGACATATCTCATCAATGTATAATATATATGCAATATATATACTAACATGTGCACTAGTGTGTGTGCATGTATATAGAAAAAATGTTAAA